>RCUC01116168.1:0-140214 GCA_003697995.1 Taxidea taxus jeffersonii | reverse complement strand
TCTCTCTCTCTCTCTCTCTGTCAAATAAATGAATAAAATCTTAAAAAAAAAATAAAAGCAAAATTGTCCCATGCTGGGAGGGATTTCTTTATTTAATGAGAACTAGTAAAAGGCTCCAATTGTGGAAGGAAAGCATGCTCCCTTTTGAAAGAATTCTGGATTGTCTCCCAAACATCAGGAGACATGAGCACAGTGAATTTTAGGTAGTGTATTCATTATGTTATTATTCTTTTTAAAGATACATAATCTCTGGGCTAGTTTCCTCATAGTTCTGTGGTGGAGATTGGTGCGAATAGTAAGGTCCAAGGCAGGCCAAGTCTCTCATAAGAGCAGTGCCTTCTCCTACCCCAAAGTAAGGGAGCAGAAGAGAACCATTTCTAGTTGCTTTTAAAACAAAATTAATTTTAGGGAGAATGCATTTAAAAATTTTCTCTGCAAATGAAATCTCTTATCTTCTTACTACAAGCTGCTTATCCATTTCTTCGATGATCACTGAAATATTACAGACATTCTCTCAAAAGGGCCACAAGGACACAGTCTTGAAGCAAGTACATCCCAGCATTAGGATTGAGTGGTCAGGGTCTGAAAGGAATGATTAATTCAATGCTTTTGATTCTAACACGGAAGAACTGGTACCTCCAGAGATAGGAAGAACTGAAAGAAGAAAGGAAGGAGAGAAGAAAGTGGAGAGGAAAAGGCAGAGGAGGAAGAGAGAAAGAAGGTAGGGACAAAGGAAGGGAAAGAGGCATGGAAGAGAAGGAAAGAGAAAGAGAAAAATAGAAGGAAAGAAAGAAACAGCCTACAAACTAAGGGGGTTTTTGTGGCAAACACCAGGAAAAATACTAGCTTGCATTTAATTAGTGTGAAAAAAAAATGGATGAAGCGAAATGTTTCCCCTTTTGAAAAAAGAAGGCACTATGTTTGAAATGGTAACTGTTTACAAGACAAACTAAGTTACATGTGAACAACACTATGAGTGTTCCAACACCCAGTCTTGCACCATATTGTGTATCCACTTAAGAAAAACTGGCTCCAATTAGAGATCTCCTGTCGAGCATCTTATTTATCTGCTTCCAGAACAGCTGTGAGCCATTCAGGATGCCACCAGTTTTTCCTCATTACACTCTCCTTAGAATTACAGATGTGCCTGGCTCATCCCCAGGGAGCCACATTCTAGTAAACACATCCTTCCTAGGTTTCAGGGGCTTCTCTGAAATAAGCCTGTGAACACAGGCTGACATGGTCAGTTGAAGTTGGCTTAAGAGACTTAAGGCTGCAAATACCCCCTGTAACTTCATGGGAAAGGAGAGCTGGATAATGAAAAGGATTTAGGGTGTGTGGGGAAAGGGAGGGAGCCAGTTAAAATAACACACTTTTATTATTAATCAGTTTTACAAAAAAAAGTTGTACTGGGAATCTGTGACTGAGAAGCCACTGTTGGAGGTGCACACTTCATTGTCACAGATGTATTTAATGAGGGGTTAAGGGAACAGGCTGAGGCAAGTTAAGTGGAAATGAGTGAATCAACATATTTCAAGGAATGTACATATTTTTGCTTTGATAGTACAAACAACTGTATTTTAAGATCTTGTAAGGTGAGTTCTTTCTGTTCCTGGAGAATGGCTTCGTAGGAGATGCATAATGTATTCAGCAAGTGGCCTTAGACTCTTTTTTTCCTGCTCCTCTCCCCCACTCCTGCTTGCTCTCAAGAGTAAATCATTGTAAAGTATTAATGAACACAGTCATGGCCCTATTTATTATTGATAAAGAAAAGAGGGTTCTCGTGTTGGCAGACATGGGGGTACCTGGGGAAAAGAAGACTTAAGAATTAGTTATAGGATTTATTGAGCAACAAGAGTGTAGGGAGACTGCAGGGTGGGTTCCTAATTTGTTTACATGTCATTGTTTCCATACCATTCGGTAGTTTTAGTGGACTCGTCTTGGTCGTATGACCTGCTGTAGCCAATGGGATGTCTCTGATGCAAACGGAGACTTGATAAATACTTGTACTTTGGGGTCTTCCTTTTTTTTGCTGCTTTTGGGAATCCTACAACTACCTTGTGAATGAATATTCTCTGGTTAAGCTGCAGGTAATTGCTGTCCTATTAGAATCCCCATTAGGGATTCTAGCAGAGATGAACAAGACCAGCCCAGACCAGAATGATCACCCAGCACATCCATAGGAATCTGAGCTAAGTAAATAATTGTCTTAAACAAGTAGGTCTTAGAGGTGTTACTCTAAACAGCAAAATCTAGTTAATGCAGAAAGCCAGACCATAAAATAGATAAGGAGTGTTTTGGAATCATCCATATATCTACGTTCAAAATCTACCATTGTGCCTGATTGTGCAAGATACTGAAAAATAAGACCATTTTCTTTGCTTTGTTTTCAAAAACAAGGTTAACAGCAATTATACTAGAGGGCTATAAATATTATAAAAAGAGGAGACTAGAGTACAGAGAGGGGACATCCAACTCAGACCTGGGAGTTGAGTTAGGGAACACACTGGAAAGCTTTGACTGGCTGGTGTTATATGGGTTCGGCGGGTAGATGTAAGGTGTGCAGAGGTGGGAGTTAAATAGGGTTCTAGACAGAGTGAGTGTCACACATGAAAGCCTGGAAGGGACAGCAAGGATTTATTTCCTGGAGGAAATAAAAGAAGTTCAGAGCCAATTCTAGAACTAGCTTCTTCTATTGTGACACCTTTCATGACCCTCCACTGAACCTCATTCTGGGAACATTCTGCCTCATTTATCAAGGCCCGGAAAACTTGCTTCAGTTTTCTTCTTGGTCTATGAATATAATGCCTGTGAGATTATTCTTGACATGGAGCCAAGTGAATGAGCTCCCCAGGTTGTGAGATTTGTAACACCACTTCACATAATTAGTAGAGGCTGGGGTAGCATTTACTCATCTTTGAGTGTCCTTGCCCAGCCAATGGCAATTACAGAGGGAAATGTTGTGCAGAAGGGTATGAACATCAGATACACGCTTCTCTGGTATGTGTCTATCATGAATATGCACTGAAATGCTGGCAACCAGATTATCCTGAGTACTTCATAGTCTTGTTTTAAGGGTAAAGAAATACTGTTAAGGGCATAAAGCACCGATTTGAAGTCTTAGAAAGCAAGGTGATATTCTAACTTATCCAATTTAATTGGATGATAATACCAACTTGATTGGCCAAACACATGATATTAGTAGAGTTTTAGAACAGAAATGAAGTAATCATGGAAGTGTCTCCTAATGGTGTCTAGTTTCAGAGCCTCAGCCTCCCATCACCGCTGTGCCACCCTTAGTTAGCTTGTATAATTTGTGTGTCTTTCAATTTCCATGTCCCTGTCACACATTTTCCTACATTCTCACTTATTTGCAAAAGGTACCGCTAAGGAATGTTTGTTCATTTTGGACATGTGACATTAACATTTCTTTAAGCAACACATGTGGAATGGTGCTCCCTAAAGTCTGTTCTCTTACCCAGCTTCTGAATTCTGTATAGGCAATCCATTGAAGTTCTGTGTATTTTCCCAACTTTAGTGGTATCCAGAAATAGTCATACCACAGAGTGAAAATAGTAATATTATCTGTAATACTTTCTGATATTTCTCCTGTGGTTTGAAGCTTTCTAGGAAGAGTCCTGTGCACTTGCTTGCGGATAACTCCTAGCACTCTTGTGTGATGGGTAGCATACCACACTATGTATGTACCTTTCGTACGAGAAGAAAGTTGAGAAGATAACCCAAGATGACTAAATAGTCTCTATGAATCAGACTTAGAATTCAAATTGAGCTGTGTCATCTTGGACAAATAATCTTAATTCTCTGGGACACAGGAGCTGTGTTTTATAAGTAGTTCAACAAATAAGGAGAGCCTGGTTGTTCGGGCATTTGGGCTCCTCAACCCAGCATCCTTATGCCCCACTGCCCTATGGGAGTATCTTTGGTGTACAAAAGACTTCACCACATCACATGGTCTCTCTGCAGGACAGCAAACTGGTAGAAAACTGGGGCCATGAAGGCTGGTTTCAACCTGTTAAGGCCTAATTCCTCCTCATTATCATCAAGGACACTGAATTAAATGGACTGACATAACCCCTCCCTTCCTACCTTACCTCTTGCCTTTATCTACTATAAGAACAGGAGAGATGATTATTTGTAACAGTTCTTTATTTTAGATTCAACCTTTAAGGACTTCTAAATTTCATTCCTACATGGCTATTTTAAGATAGTGATTTCTCAGTGGGGTGACTTTTGCTTCCCTCGCCCAGTGGATGTTTGGTGGTGTTTGCTGACATTTCTGGATGTCACAACTGTGTATTTCTGTGGCAGTGTTCTACTGATCCATAATGAATAGAGGACAGAGATGCTGCTAAACATCCTACAGTGTATAGGTTGTCCCTTACAACAAAGACTTATCCAGTCCCTGATGTCCGTAGTGTTGAGGTTTAGAAACTTTTCTTCGGGGTTTTTTTTTTTTTTTTTCTTCTCCTTACCATCAACAAGTCAATAGGGATATTTTTTTAAAGTAACATTTATTATGCTACTTAATTAAAATATATACATACTCATTTTGGAATATTCAATGAGAAACAAAGTAAGAATACAAAGCAGGAAATGAAAATCATTCATAATCTGACCCAGAGATAACCCCTGTTAATATTTTCCCAATTTACTAACCCCTATCATGTGTAATTATACTTTTTAAAAAAGAGGGCCATTGCATACCTTTTTGGAAACGTGTTTTGTAGCTTGCTGCTTTACTATATCTTACATGCCATTCAGTATCACTAAACAGTTTCTGCAAAAATCATTGGTAGTATGGTGTTCTTATTTATGAATTTATACATATGGGTTAGCCCATCTACCATGGTTGGACTTTTGGTTATTTCCAAGTAAGTGCTATTGTAATGAAGGGTAATAAGGTAACATTTTTCACTCTGCCAATGACAGTTTGCTTAGGATAATAAATATCCAGTGGTTAAAGAGTATGCAGTTTTTTTTCCCCTTCATTCATGAAGTGAATTTTCACATTGTATACCAGGACAGTATTTTTCAAGGTTTCCTTCCACCAGCGGTATGAGAGAGCACCCATTTCCCAAATCCTTGCCAACCTGGAAGAGGTGGTATGTCTCCAAGTGAAAATCATTATTTTTGAAATTTAACTCTTGCCTGTTAAAGAGCAATGCATAACTGGAGAATATGCTTAGAAGCCCTTCCTGCACAGGCGGAGATTATTTGATATTTCAAAGGTAGCATCCCTTGGTCCCTGGAGGACCTCCCTTGAAGAAGTTATTGATTTATATCATCAAAAACCAAGTATTCAAGAAGCAGTCTGAAACCCTGGCTAAAAGCAAAGTATGCAGGTTTCCCAAGAGTCCCATCTGTAAAAGGATCATTGATTTTTGACCTTTTGGGATGTTTAATCTCTCTCACTTTCTCTCCTTTTAAAAAATTCTCCTAATGTTTTATTATGTGCATGGGTAATGTGAGGAGGAAGCAGGGATAAAGGACACAATGTCCCTGGTTTTCGACTGGTATATGCCAAGAACCATTCAGTAGTAGTAGGTTTCATAGTACAAAATTTAAAACAAACTAACAAACAAAAATCATGTCCAGGCAGATAACCTTCTCCAGAGTGATCAGTACAGGTGCTTCGTTGTTCCTGATTTCATAAAAATAATTCGAATAAGCAAGGAAGAGCTCCATAGAGGCAAATAATCAATCCAAAACCCACCTTCACGTAAAGACCTTCATCTCCAGAGTGTTGGACAATAGTCCCCATGTTGGAATCAATTTTATTTATAAGATATTAATGATCCAGGTATAGATTTTCAAGAGCTTCTTTAAAATCTTCTCTCCTAAACTTTGCTGTGGCAGTTTTGGGTATGTGAGCTAACGATCTACTTTGCACACAGTGAATTTCCTATGTTAGGCATCCCAGACAGCATAAGTAAGATCTCACATTGTTATTAAGTAAAGGCTATAAAAATGTCTCTTTCTAAACATGTAGCTTCAGAAAGCAAGTAGAGACAAAAAGAGAACCAATCTCCTCTATTCATTTGAAAATACTTTTTTTTTTTTTTTTTTTTTGGTTATACTGATAATGTGTTCATCACTTTTGATGTGTCACGACGGACGTCAGGATCTCAGTGCCTTCTAGCATAAGCATATAGTTTATTGTTTAAGACTCTGCATATTTCCTGATGGTCTGCTGAGCTTGGCTCTAGGCTGTGTGTGGGGTTCACGTCTATCCTATCTTTCTGTTCATGTACCTCAGATCTGCAGCTAAATGAGACATGTTCTCTTCAGGACAGATGGGCAAAGTGTGAAAGGCCAGGCCAAGCACAGAGCTCATCAAAAGTGTGTGCTCATGTTCTGTTTCCTAACGGCCTTTTATGCAAGGCAGTTCTTTGGGGGACCAAGCCTCATCTCAATGGAAAATATCCTTTGCCTGTTCTGTGGAGGGTACTTCAGAGGTACGGCAAATTTTAATGACTTTCCCGAGGTCACATAGAGGTAAATGCCAGACCCGCGATTAACACCCAGTGCTACACTATGCTGTCTTAATTTAGCTTAAAGTGGTTTCTATTTTTAAAAAAATAATGATCCATTCATGTGTCTGTTCTTGTGTCATTAAATAGTGAAATCCTCAAGGCAGAAACTTCAATTTATTCTTAGAGCCCACCTCAAGCAGAGCACGTAGGGAGGAAATCTATGAACCGGGTGCTAATGAAATAATAGTTTAATAAATAAATTTAATAAATTAATTGTGTAACATATGGAAAACCCAAACAGCTGAGCAGAGACCTATTAGATGTCTCCGCCTAAAAATGTAAGACAAATGTTCTTTAAAAAGGAAGGATTTAAAATGTCTGTACTTAAGATCCTGTAGTCATACTCATTGTAATGAGTCCATTTCAATCTGCTGTCAAGATGTAATGAAAACACACAAAGGCAATTTTATAACCATGGTCCTCTCAATTAATTTAATTCACTTTATCCTAAATCTCACCTCTGTGGTGTTTGTATGTCATCACTCTGTGAGAGAAACTGCTGAAAAGGAGAAGCAATTGGGTCAAATACTTGAACAGCTCCAGGAGCCCTCACAGTGGCCTTTTCCTTGGGACATGAGCTGCAGTCTTGAGACTTAACGATTCCTCATGATTTTCAGGTTCTTGGTCACAAGAACAATGCATTTATTACTGGGACTACCTGTCTGATGTATAACACTAAATGCAAGAGGAAAGTGGAAAACGGTTCTGTTTTTCCTCTGTTTCTTTAAAAGTTTTATTGACAATATTTGGAACAAAAAGAGATTTTATGTTGTTATCCCTTAAGACTTAAATATGCTCATGAACACCACACCAACTATTGAAACACACACACCTACTTATCTACTAGTGCTGGCACAAATAGAAGTTTTCTGAGAAGAAATGCCAAAAGGGGAAGTAGAAAATAAATCTTTCACTGCCTCCAAAGAATATTTGTCCTCAGGCATGTCAAAATTTGGGAGATGGGAGGAGGTGGTAGTTTAGGTAATGGTCTGTGCTATGTCAGACTGAAATCACCAAATACCATCAAAACCATTCACAATTCTTGGATACTGTGAATATCAGAGATGGCTGCATGGGTCCAAAGACAGTGTGTATTTCTGTACCTAAAATCACGGCTTCTGGATGCAGACCTGGATTTGAATCTAAGATCCACCGCACTTGCACACTTTCAAGTGTAACGGATTCTCTGAGCCCTAGTTTCTTCACCCTTAAAATGATCACCAAGGCTACTGTAAGGATTGACAGAGATCCCTAAAGCACCTAGTTCGATGTCTGGCAGCAAGCCATGTACCAGATAAATTGTGTTTCCAACAATGGCCACATGGAATTAAAAGGAAATTTAAAGATCAGTAAAATTGTATTTGGAGTTTTAGCATTAATGCTAGGGTTGAAGTAGGACACAGAACCATCTCTATCTTGGGCATATTTACTGCTAGTAAAAAGCATGTTGGTGATCCGAGACTCCTCATTTAACAGACCCTTGTAAATGGATCGTGAAAACCAGCATGGATATTCCAGTCCATGTTGTGTAGCAGGAGATCCTAGGGTTCAGAGACAGAAATTCATCATTTACTAGACACGTATTTCAGACAAATTACTTAACTTTTTTAAGCCTTGATTTCCTAATTGGTATTTTATAGTACATTTATTGAAAAATACTGTGTTCTAGGTACAGTATTCAGCCTGGCAATATACTCATTAGTCCTTTTATTCATCAAGAGTCTACAAAACGCTGGGCACTGTGGGAAGCCCTGGGTAGGGAGGGCTGAGTGAATGATATTGGCACCACTCCAACTTTCATCCTGCTGGAGAATACATGATTTCCCCTTTTTTGGTGCTTTCTCCATTTAAAATTACATATTGATAGTAAATATGCAAAACAGATGCTGGGAGAGACAAAAATAAAGTGAGAGAGGTACTTAAATAAGGTTGAAAGAGGAATCCTTTCTAGGGAAGCTTTGTTTAAGTTGAAACCCTATGAATGAGATGCAGCTAAGCGAAGAACTTTTGGACACAGAGGACAACAATCTGAAGGCTATGAGAAAGCTCTAATTCTCCTTAAAGTGAAACTTAAAAAGTGAGTGTTAATTAAACATGAAAAATAGTTCTAATATTTGTGATTCCATGTAAAGCTATTGGATTCCTACAGACATTGGTAGAGTGTCAGCTCTTTTTTTTTTCTTTCTCTTTCTTTTTTGTTTAAGTAGAATTAAAATACAGAGTTATATTAGTTTCAGGTGTACAATACAGTAACTCAGCCATCCTATACATGTTATGTGCTCATCACAATAAGTATGTTCTTATACCCATGACCTATCTGCCCCCCTCCCCCACCAACTCCTCTCCTCTCTCATAACCACCAGTTTGTTCTCTATAGTTAAGAGTCTGGGTTTTTTATCCCCCTCTTTTTTCTTTTTTTCTTTGTTTTGTCTTTTAAATTCCACATATTAGTGAAATCATATGGTAGTTGTCTTTTCTGCCTTATTTCAGTTAGCATTATATCCTCTAGATCCATCCATGTTGTTGCAAATGGCAAGAATTCATGCCTTTTTATGGCTGAGTAATATTCCTTTGTGTGTGTGTGTGTGTGTGTGTATGTATATATAATCTACATTGATGGACACTTGGGCTGTTTCTACATCTTAGCTATTATAAATAATGCTACAATAAACATAGGCCTGCATATACTTTTCTGAATTAGTGTTTTCATTTTCTTTGGGTAAATACCCAGGAGTGGAATTACTGGATCATATGGTAGTTCTATATTTAATTTTTTGAGGAAGCTTCATACTGTTTTTCACGATGGCTGCACCACCTTGCATTTTTACCAATAGTACACAAAGGTTACTTTTTCCTTGAATCCTCACCACACTTGTTTTTTCTTGTGTTTTTGATTTTAGCCATCTTGACACATGTGAGGTCACAACTCATTGTGCTTTGATTTGCATTTCCCTATTGCTTAGTGATGTTGAGCATCTTTTCATACATCTGTTGGCTATCTGTATGCCTTCTTTGGAAAAATGTCTCTTCATGTCTCTATTTTTAACTGGATTATTTGGGGGTTTTCTGTGTTAAGTTGTAGAAGTTCTTATATATTTTGGGTATTAGTTCCTTATTGGACATATAATTTGCAAATATCTTCTTCCATTCAGTAGGTTTCCTTTTGTTAATAGTTCCCTTTCACTGTGCAAGAGGGTTTTATTTTTGTGTAGTCCCCATAGATTAATTTTGCTATGCTTCCCTTGCCAAAGGAGATATATCTAGAAAATAAGTACTATTTTTAAAAAAAAATATATTTATTTATTTATTTTAGAGGGAGAGAGAGACTGCTTGCAAGAGGAGTGGGGGGCAGAGGACAGAGGGAGAGGGAGAGAGAACCTTAAGCAGATTCCCCACTGAGTGTGGAGACCAACATGGGACTTAATCTCTTAATCCTGAGATCACGACCCTGAGATCATGAGTTGAGCTGAAACCAAGAGTCACATGCTTAACTGAGCCATCCAGGCATCCCAGTAAGTTCTATTTCTTAATGGCCTTGGATATTTCATTAACCTTTCTGAGATTCTGTATCCTCATTTTGATTCTCAGTAAACATTAGTTTTCTTTTTTTTTCTTAAAGATTTTATTTATTTATGGCAGAGAGAGATCACAATTAGGCAGAGAGGCAGGCAGAGAGAGAGAGGGAAGCAGGCTTCCCGCTGAGCAGAGAGCCCAATGTGGGGCTCCATCCCAGGACCCTGGGATCACGACCTGAGCCAAAAGCAGAGGCCTTAACCCACTGAGCCACCCAGGCACCCCAAACATTAGTTTTCTTTTAGCCTCCTTTTTTCATTGTTCAGTCTGGCCATGTTGAAAGAAATAGAAGGTGATAATTTGTAAGTAAGAGAAACGATGAAAACTAAGTCACTGAAAAGCATTCATTTCCCTTAGTGCACATAATCACCCAGAAATATTAGATATTTGTGTAGCTTTAAACTGTGCTTATGTTTACTGTAATAGAAAAAAAATGGTCGAGTAATCTACTTGTGGAGATTAACTAAATGCACATCAGTCTTATTTATTCCCTTGAGCCTACAGGATGGCTATATTTCTAAGCCTCCCTTGCAGTTATATTGGGGTCTATGGCTAGGTTCTGACCAAAGAAATGGAGGGGAAGAAGGACTGCATTCTTCTTATAGACTTGGCCATAAACTCATCCATGTGATTCTCCATGCGATTTCTTTCCATTCCATAGCAACTGTGGAGGCCAGGTGATGCATGGTACACAGAAAGAGTCACGAGGATAGCTACTCCCTGTCACGTGAGCACCAAATGAACCTGAACTACTGAGATTTGGGGATTGTTTACTGTAATAGAAAACATCCCTTATCTTGACTAATACACGAATCCTGTGCATTATGGCCAACAATACGTTAGCTAAAAATTAGATTTTCGAAGAAGTCATCAACTCATTAAAAAAAATCTCCTTTTGGGGTGCCTGGGTGGCTCAGTGGGTTAAAGCCTCTGCCTTTGGCTCAGGTCATGATCCCAGGGTCCTGGGATTGAGCCCCACATCAGGCTCTCTGCTCAGCGGGGAGCCTGCTTCCTCCTCTCTTTGCCTGCCTCTCTGCCTACTAGTGATCTCTATCAAATAAATAAATAAAATATTTTTAAAAAAACTCCTTTAAAAAAAAGTACATTATATTGTCTTTTTTCCCCTAATTAAATATCAGTTTTTGAGATCATCTTAAAATGAATCAGATGGGATGAGGTTTGAGAAGCAAAGTACCCATAATCCATTAGGTTGGGATTTGACCACAAAATGGTGATTAAAACTCAAAGATATTTTATTCTTTATTCTTTGTATATATAGGGAAATGGCTAATGCCCCATGAAATATGAACAAAAGGAGCCTCTATTTAAGGTAAAAAAGAGCCCACTACATTAGATGTTTTCTGCAGAAAAAAAAATTTAAACACAAACACACACACACACACACACACACACACACACAGATACACACAGATGAACCTTCTAAAGTCCATGACATTTCCATTGTCTGTAGAGCCAGCCTTTTTCTGGGAACCCATAAGTCTTAAAAACCCTGTTCAAGGTAAATATTTGTCTTCAATGCAAGCTGAGCACACTTATTGAAAACCATTGGTGCAAGTTAATGTGGTGGATGGCAACCCATATAGGGAGTGTGGACACAGCAGGGGACATGAGGTTAGAACCCAAATTTGCCTACTGCTACATCACTTAGGTAAGGCACATGTGAAGAGGAAATAATGCTTTCCTTCAGGATGGTTTTGAGCCCTAAGTAGCCAGTCTGACTATTCTCTGCCTTTTCAATTCCCACACACTGATTGCTGTGCTTTGTGAAGGAATTACTCAGTTTTGCAGATTTACTTTCTTTATCCTCAGATGTGCCTAAGGGCTATTCAACAATCCTTCATATATCTCTGGTCAGCTACCTCCCATATGTCCCAAAGCATCCCTTCAAATCTTTGAACTTCTCCCTTCCAACTGTCTCTTCTAGAATAGTACTCTCAGCCAATGTTCTGGCTTCTTCCTTCTTAGAAATGGAGGCTGCACCGCATGAACCCATGCCCACCCACTGCCATGTTGTAGACATTTCTTTTTCTGCAGCCTCACTCTACGGCTCAGGAAAGCCCCTTCTCTCTGGAAAGAGGCTTATCTGCCTTCCTATGCTCTTGAGGTCATCCCTTATATCTCATATGTGAACCTGCCCTTTTAATTTTCTCTCTCATCTGCCTCTGCTCCACTGCAATTCCTTTCTCCTCTTGTGAGGGAGAAAATGAGACCAGAGAGGGTATTTCCCATTTATATCCCCCCACCCCAATCTCTCTCCTTTCTTTTTTTTTTTTTAAGATTTTATTTATTTATTTGACAGACAGAGATCACAAGTAGGCAGAGAGACAGGCAGAGAGAGAGAGAGGGAGAAGCAGGCTCCCTGCTGAGCAGAGAGCCCGATGCGGGGCTCGATCCCAGGACCCTGGGATCATGACCTGAGCCAAAGGCAGAGGCTTTAACCCACTGAGCCAACCAGGTGCCCCTCTCCTTTCTGTCATTAGCAAGCTCCTCCTGCAAACAGAATTCTCAATCTCATTGTCTATTTTTTGTTTAAATCTACTGCAATATGCTTTTTCCCACAGCCACTCCACTGGAACTGCTCTGGAGCATGATCTGCTGTCTGCCAACCTCAAGGGACTCACTTCTTTTTCAGTTGACTTTCTGTAGCATTGGATACTGTTGAAGACCCTTCTTGAAACTGTTTCTTCCTTCTCATTTCTGATATTAAGTTCACTTATTTTTCCTCCTACTGCTCTGATTTTTTTCTCACTTAAACTGTTCATAAGATATTCTTTTGCCAGTGTTTGTTTGTTTAGAGCAAGTGAGCAGTGGAGAAGTGTAGGGGAGAGGGAGAGAGAGAATCCCAAGCAGGCTCCACACTCAGTGAGTGATCCTGAGATCATGACCTGAGCTGAAATTAAGAGTCGGATATTCAACCAACTGAGCCACCCAAGGCCTCCCATCTTCTGCCTCCATTTTGAATGTTGGTATCTGCTAATATTCTGTTATTGATGATCTCTTAATCTCCCCGTTCTCTTTTTTTAGATTTCAACAATTTCCTTTACTTTCACTACAACCTGCATGCAAATATTTCCTAATTCTTTTTTAAAAAATATTTTATTTATTTGATAGAGGGAGAGAGCAAGCGAGCATATAAGCAGGAGGGAGAGAGAGAAGCAGACTTCCTGCCGAGCAGGGAGCCTGCTGTGGGGCTCGATCCCAGGACCCTGAGATCATGACCTGAGCCGAAGGCAGAGGCTTAACCGGCTGAGCCACCCAGGCACCCCCAATATTTCCTAATTCTATGTCTCCAACTTAATTTCCTAAATTCTAGGTTCAGTCATCTCGTCAACATCTATACCTGGATGACCGACAGCTGTCCCCAGTTTCCCATGTTCAAACCTCAGCCTTCACTTCTCTTCCCGTTAAAGCAACTTCTCTTTCAGCCTAGGTGCATATCGTGGCTTTGGCACTTTTTAGTTTTGTGCTTTTTTTTTTTTTAATTTTTTTTTTAATATTTATTTATTTGTTAGAGAGAGAGAGCAAGCACAGGCAGACAGAGTGGCAGGCAGAGGCAGAGGGAGAAGCAGGCACCCTGCCGAGCAAGGAGCCCGATATGGGACTCGATCCCAGGACGCTGGGATCATGACCTGAGCCGAAGGCAGCTGCTTAACCAACTGAGCCACCCAGGTGTCCCTAGTTTTGTGCTTTAACAAAGTTAGCTAAGATTTCTAAATTTCAGTTTCTTTAGCTATGAGAAGAGTGTTAATAGAATTATTGTGAGAATGACAGACCAATGACAAGAAAAGCTACTATTTATTGCATATTAGTTATATTCAATGTGCCAAGTACAGCCCTGATGTTTTAAATGAATTGTTATTTATAGAAGCAAAATAGAGTATGTAATAGGTGGTTATGGCTATTACAACCAGAAGCCTGGGATTTGAAGCTCACTTCCTTTTTAATTCCATTCTCACTGAGGCTGAAAGCAGTGTTTATGGGAGACGCTGCTTTTCTAGGGGAGAGGAAAGCTTTCTTTCTAAGCTTATATTCTTGGAATGTCAGAAAATTTCACTCTACCTCTATCCCAAGCAAATCCTTAAACCTATGGGAAAATCTTGCATGCCAAATCTTCAATCCATTATTGGGACATTGGGGATTCTTAGTTTTCATAATTACATCTAAATAACTGTCTATAATTCAAAGATGTATAGTAACTGCTATTCCATTCCTCAACCATAGCCAGTTACCTGATGGAATCAAGAGAAACATGAGATTCTGTTTTGGAATTATGGTGTTCAATACTTTCAGCTCATCCTGTAGATAGGACAGGGGACTTTCATGAACATAGGAAAGACTTATTTATAGATAAAAATCAATACCATTGGCATTTGCTTTTCAACATGAATTCTCCTACCAGTGATTTGCAAGTTAATCTCATATGATTTAGGAGATAACTTGGATTTCTTACTATCTTGCAGGACTTCATCTTGCAGTGGGGGTTAATGGGCTTATTATTCAGGGGTAGTTGATGTCTTTATTTTTGTGTTCATTTGTTTAATTTTGAAATATGTGCCAAATTGCTGATAAAACATGCCCAGAAACATCCATAAATATGGCCATGCAAACATGTATGAAATATCAAATATTATTTGAAGGAATAATAGGTCATCAGAAGCCCATCTATCAATGCTCTAAGGAGCTAGAGATCTCAGGTTAAAATTCCTCTGTATTAGAGGACCTTTGAGGGTCTTGGGGCTCCAAGGCTCTCAAAATACAGGTATCAGCCAGAATCATTAGCTACCTACCCAATAGTATAATAAATAAAGCCATTTACTCCAATTATTTTCTCAGTATAACTTGCTTTCTCAAGCATTCTTAAGGTCTAACAATTATTTAGAAGGGTTTCTTCTGGAAATTAAAGGATTTTCCAGGAGTCAGGGGATGAAGTACTTATATGTCTGTTGAGGGAGATTGTATCTTTATGCTTTTTAGAGAAGGTCTTTGGACCTGAAGAATTACTACCAGAAAGAATCAGCACAATAACAGAAGAACAGATGTATTCAGTGTTGTAATAATCTATATACTCTAGAAAAAAAAAGTTTTATTTATGTCATAACCTGGTGGTTTCAAGAGCAAGTTTTTGTCTTGTCTAAATAGATAATAGCATGCATGGTATGTTTTACATATTTGGCTTTCCAGTCAAAAATTAACTTCAAAGTCTTTATCCGATGCATTAACTAGACTATCTGTCATTTATGGAGAAACTCACTGGCAGTTGGTGGTATAAAACAAATCTAATGAGGAATTAAAAGAAAGAATTTGAAAATGATACATATGATGATATTCTTCTTTAATGAATATTGTTCTTATTTTCGGCCTTGCAATTTATAATTTATTCTTTAATAATAGTCAGGCTTCAGGAATTAGATGTTTTGGGTACTTGGTCTCATCTAGAAGATCACAATGTGAAAAGACTTTCCAGGCGGACTTGGGGAAGATAGGCAAAGTCATAGGGGTATAAAACACCATCACATTTTATAACACATTGTCTTAATTCAAGCATAATCACTTCATTAAAGAAACTGGGGTTGTGGGGCACCTGGGTGGGTCAGTCAGTTAAACATCTGCCTTTGGCCCAGGTCTTGATTCCAGAGTCTTGGGATTGAGTCCTGCATCGGGCTTTCTGCTCAGCAAGGAGTCTGCTTCTCCCTTTTCTCCTCCTCGCTGCTCACTGTCTCTCTCTCTCTTAAATAAATAAATAAATAAATAAAATCTTTAGGATAAAACCTTGGGATTGAGATATCATTTTAAAAAATTGGGAGTGTAACATTGTGGGTGTATTTTTTGGTATGTCTTATGTATTCAGTTCACTCTTGGTTTTGGCCATGGGCTTATCATATCCAAATGATAAGAAAGCCCAAATCAATCAACCATCTCTTTATCTTTACTTTCAATACATAACCATTAACAAACCCATTCTACTTTATATAATGGTGTTGCTATCCAATATTTAAAAAATATGTTCATGCATGATGTTCGATTCCATTTATTTCAATGAACTTCCTCAGTTACTCTATATAGTAGATGTTTTATTCAGGAGAGGAATTTAAAGTCAGAAAGGTGATACAAAAAAGCTCAAGACCAGGCAGAGCCAGGATTTGAATCCAACTGTTATGGCTAGAGAGCAAATGTTCTTATTTATTGTACTGTTGTTTGTGATATACAAATGATTTTGATGATGACTTTGAATAATTTTCTCCTATTTGGACTTGAATCATCTTTTCCCCTTTATCTTGTTACACATTTATTCTCCTAGCCCTCTATCCTCACCCCCATACCATTGGAGACCTAATTTGGGGGGATTTTAGACAGATATTACAAAATATGGTGAGATAAGTGTTTGCCCATTTGTTTTTCTTATGGGATTAATAACCTCTATTTTCCTTTTCGATAGGACTCTTTCTGGAATTTTGATGCTTATGCAAAGAGGAAGTTCTCCTTTTTTGTTTCTGAATACTTTTGCGCCTGTTTTTCTCTATTTAGTGGGTTTTGTTTTTTTTTTTGAGTGATCTAATAAATAGAAATGCTCTCCACCATTACAGTTTGGCACCAACTGAATTATAAGATGAAGGAATGAGATAAGATAGGGACAAAAATATCATCTTTACTATGAATACAAGCTGATATTAAAGAATATAGCTAATATCTCAGGGAAGAATGTCTCTCAAATAGTGAAACTTAAAATTAAACAAATTTATCACCCTGTCCCACAACACACTGGTTTGGGACAAACCCCAACCCCTTAAGAGTAGAGTATAATGTATGATTTCTGTGGGCAGCTTGAGCCCAGAAGGAAGAGAGGAAGGAGCTAAGGGGATAAATTATGCACACATAGTTTATCTTTCTAAACTCCTAAGTCACTTGTGTCCTCCTTATCCGCAAGAGAAGGACCCAGTCAGGGGTAAGAGGACAGAAGCCAGAGGAGCTGAAATAGGAAAAGATTCCCCTCCCCCACAGCACCCACATATTGTTAAGATGGGATAAAATTAAATTGTGAGGTGAGTCAATTCAAAGATGTGAATATTGTCAATAAAAAGGCGATATAATATTAGAGTGAAGGCAAGCACCATGTAAAGTCGTTATTGTCTAAAATGGAAAGTGAAGGACTTTTCTTAGGGTCCTTTCCCTGGGGATAGATGAAGTGGTCAGTAAATTTACTGGTTTTTACTATCCAGTCATAGTTTTTATAAGTGTTTTCTGAAATTGTATAATCCAGCCAAAGCATCTCAGGTCAGGAAAGCATTGAATATATTTCCTTGGATGGTTTGGTTAAATATTTGAAAGATGACAGTATGATGACTTGTCCCGAACTGCTCAATAGAGCACACATTTTAAGAGGAAGAAGGTTATTAAAAAAAAAAATGTGTTTGTTTCTTTCGTCAATTGTTTACGATCCCCAAAAAAGAGCTGTTGAAAACTGAAGCAGAAGAGAACAGATTGCTTCTTTTGTTGTACGAAAAAGTTAAAAAAAAGTTAAAAGGAGAATAATAGCTGAAAGTTGAGATTTGGCAGACGTATGATATGATCTGATTTTCAATCAATCTTGAAACCGAGAATTTAAACACCTCCATCTGACATCAAATAGAAATGACCCATCGGTCATGCAGTCAGTGTTTCTGAGCTCAGGATGCCTTGCAATAAAGGATTTTCTGCTTTATTTTATTCTTTTTGGCCCCTCTGTCATATCCCCAAATTCTCTCACCTGCTTTTGGTCCAAACCAATTGCTTGGTGAGACAGGGTTGTGCAATGAAAAGAGTGTTGGGATTAAATGTTTTTGAATGTTCATGTCAACATATTTTAGTCCTATAATTATGAAAAAAAGTTTCTAGCTTTGGATTCATGTGTAAATTGATAATACCACCTGGTAGCTTTGCTGTGAGGGATTTTTAATCTATAATATGGGTATTCTATAATATATGTACTCTATAATATGCATACTTGCCTCTTGTTATTCAGTGTGTCTTGAACGAACAGTACCATGCATGCTATGTAATAAATGCTCAATTTTTAATTGAATTATATTGAATTGAACTATGAGGATTAAAAATAAAAAGGGTATATAGAACTTGCATCATATAATTGTTTCCTAAGCATTATAAGAATGCAGCATGACATATTTAGAAGAACAGAGAAGTGCATAATATCTTTATTTTTGCATTCATAAATTGGCAGCCAATTTATGCTATTCATAAATAGGCAGCCAACAAAAGTTACCCTTTTCCTAAATTTAAGGAGTTTCAAGGAGATCCAACACCGCTTAGGGAATGTAGGAATTTTTTTTTAAAGATTTTATTTATTTATTTGATAGATAGAGAGATCACAAGTAGGCAGAGAGAGAGGGGGAAGCAGGCTCCCCGCTGAGGAGAGAGCCCGATGTGGGGCTTGATCCCAGGACCCTGAGATCATGACCTGAGCCAAAGGCAGTGGCTTTAACCCACTGAACCACCCAGGTGCCCTGGGAATGTAGGAATTTACCTCACTCACAAAAGACTTTCATTTTTGTTGTCCCAACAGATATGTGATAATAATAACTGCTTTCACTTATGAAGTTCTCTTTGATAAAGGAAATATTTATATATTTTTACACAAAAATCTTCTTGTGTAGAGATTTCATTTTTTTTGTTCTCCTTCACTAAACCACAGAAGTGTGTGATGGTAGATAAAAGTTCAGAATTTGAAGTTCTCAAAGTGAAGTTTATTTTTTCTAAAGGTTTTATTTATTTGAGAGAGAGAGCGTGATGGAAAGAGAAAGAGAGAGAGAGAGAGAGCACAAGCGGGGGGAGGAGCAGAGGGAGAGAGAGAAGCAGATTCCCCACTAAGCTGCAAGTTGATGTAGGGCTTAACTACAAGACTCCAGAATCATGACCTGAGTGGAAGGCAGACACTTAACTGACTGTGCCACCTAGGTGCCCCGAGTGGAATTTGAATCTATGTAGTCTAACTTCCTGTATTGACCTTGGGGAAATTACTTAATCTCTCTGAGCCTCAGTATCCCTATCTTATAGATCAGAAAACAATCATGCCTACCCCATATGGGTGCTGTGAAGGGGAAAGGCACCAACACATGGGAAGCATTTGCTGCAGTAGTGACTTGAAAGTGTTAGCCAGTTTTGCCTTTTATTTATTTATTTATTTATTTATTTTTTATATTTACATTTATATTTAAGTACTATAGTACAAATAAAAGTAGTGAGAAAATGTGAGCAAAGAAATATGGTAAAGATAACTAAGATTAAAAAAAAAAAAACTAACTAAGACAAAGCCAGGAATAAGAATAGTATATACCAAAAAAAAAAAAAGTAGCATATATGGGCATACCTTACTTTATTAAGGTTCCTTCACCTTACGATACTCCACATAATTGCATAATTTTACAAAGTGAAGATTTGTGGCAACTGTTGAGCAAGTCTAGAGGCACAATTTCTCCAACAGCATTTGTTCACTTTGTGTCTCTGTATCACATGTTTTGCCTTTTATTTTTAATAAGAGAACACCTGTTCTGTCCCAGGCATTGTCCTAGGCAGATAATGTCACTTGCTACCATAATTAGAAATTGAAGGTAAGAAAAAAAATTCGCTGTTGTGGGTCACCAGGCTATTGTGTTTCAACAAGGACTTATATTCCAGATCTTTTGGTTACCACTTCCACTAGCCCAATTTTCAAGGTGAATATAGCGGTTTTCAAAGTGCAAGAGCTTTGCCCAGTAGTACAGCAGTTTGATATCATAATTTGGGGTTATGCACATAGCGATCATGGAAATATGACTGCCTCTCCTTACCTGCCTCTCCATGTTTAACTTCAGAGAGTTTGCAGTGGTGAGTCTTGTCACAGCACTAATGATGACACCACTCAGGTGGAAGCAGGTCAGATGGGAGAACTTTATGAGGCCTGACTTCCAGATGGGTCCACGTGAATGGGATGGGGCTGGAGGGGACCAGAGAGCACTTCTCCTTGCCCCGAGTACAACTTCATTCAGTGCAAGCCTGTAAGGTAGAAATTAACATCTCCGTTGTACAGGTGAGTAAAGCTAAGCCACAGTGTGTAAGACTAACTTGCTGAAGACCACAAAGCTAGTAAGTACTGGAGGTGTTATCAGTACCCAGCAGAATCAACTGATAGAGTTGTTCTCAAGTAGTATATTGTATTTGTAAAATACGTTTGTATAACTGTATTTTACATGGATAAACAGAATTACAGGTTGAGCTAAGCTGGGATGTGGATGTGGCAGGACAATGCTACCTGGCAAATTATCAAAATTCCTCAAAGATATCTAGCAAGTCTTCAAAGATTTTTGGGTATTGGGCCTCTCAGCAGTGAAATGGCCTGGTGAATAGACATTTTTTTTTTAAAGATTTTATTTATTTATTTGATAGACAGAGATTACAAGTAGGCAGAGAGGCAGGCAGAGAGAGAGAGGAAGAAGCAGGCTGTCGGCTGAGCAGAGAGCCCGATGCGGGGCTCGATCCCACGACCCCGGGATCATGACCCGAGCTGAAGGCAGTGGCTTTAACCCACTGAGCCACCCAGGCGCCCCTGAATAGACATTTTAAGACTGGAAAAATTCTGCCTGACATTCCAGTACAATGTTTCTATAATTAGTCAACCAGTAGAATGCTTTGATTTAAGAGTAATTAATTATCAATCATCAATCTGCAACTGTTATACCAATAGTGAATCTATAGTTTTCAGGCCTCGATTACTTTAACTAATATATTACTGGTACCTGGTCACATCCATTATACTGCTTCTTTTATTTATTTTTAAGATTTCATTTATTGATTTGAGAGAGAGACTAAGCATGAGCAGGGGGAGGGGCAGAGAGAGAGGGAGAAGCAGACTCCCTGCTGAGCAGGGAGCCTGATGTGGATCTCGATCCCAGGACCCCAAGATCATGACCTGAGCTGAAGGCAGAAGCTTAACTGAGCTTAACTGTGCCCCTATACTGCTTCTTTAGGTAGATTTTTTGGGGACTAGTAATTTATAGTGTTTTTACTGCATTAGTTTAGAAATGATCTTTAATATCCAAGATATCAATTATTAACAAAACTATAATGTTACAAGGTCGGATCTTGTTTCCAATAACCTCACTATATATTTGAATGCTAATAACCAAAAAGAAGACACTCACATATCTATGACCAACTAGAAAGGCTGAGTTTTATCCCCCTGGTGGGCAGGCTGGAAACCAAGCTTGATAGAGCCTTCTTACCTTTACATACTTTGTTTTCTCAATTGTATAAATGGAGAGAGAATGTCAGATCTGTGTCAGAGGGTTTCCCTCTTAAATGCCTCTGAATATCTATTATAAGGGCTCCTTATCTTTTAGTTCAATCCTTTCTCTAGATCACACAGAAAAAAATGTAAAGAGGAGAATAGTAAATCGACAGGAAAAGTGCTCAGGAACCATGAGGCCAAGTCTACCTTAGAAACCCTTTGGTCTTTTAGGCAGGACACAGTTTTGAAGTTCAAGGGCAGCGTCTGTGTGTTAAAAGGTGAATAGTATTTTCAGAGTTAAAAGTAACACTTCCACTTTTTTTTTTTTTTAAATGGCTCTGCAAAGCTCCCAAGGCCCAGGAAAGAAAATAGAGGTACTTTTCTCTTCCTCATTTCTCATTTTTGTTTTATTTGTTGATGAGGAGGTGGAACTACAGCTGAGGTTAGGGCTGTAAACTCTTGGCCGTGCTTCATTAGAGGACAATCCCCATTTTCAGAGAGCAGGTTTGCTGAAAGAAGGAGAAGCAGAGATTTTAAGATGTAGCCTGAATTGGTAAGAATAATAAATCGTAAATAAATAAATAATAAATCATAAATCGGCTCAGAACTGAGGACATCTGTGTCCCTCGCCCCTTTAGAACAGGGAAAGTGGGAATATGGCCAGGGCAAAGGTGGAGAGTCAGCCGAGGATACAAATGTGCCCTTTTGACAAATTGTACCATTCTGAAAGTCATCATGAGGTTCTTGTGAGAGAGGAGATTATGATTTCTGGTCCCAAGAGTACAATTGAAGTGAAAAATCTAGAAACAGAAGTCGAACTTCAGACACAGTTTTAAAAAGAAAAATCTAAGGGCACAGCAAAGATGACTATTTGATACTCTCTCTCTTTCTCTGGCAAAATTACCCCTAAGGTAATGATTACTCGATTCTTTGGCCAAAGGGGAAATAGAAGGTTAATACAGAGGAAAAACCATGATAGACAAAAGTGTCACGTTGAGTGGGAGGAGAGGTTTGCCAGATGGAGATGAGAAATAAAATCTAGCTCAGATATTGCTGTATAATTCAATTAAGTAAAACATATATTAATGCAAAAGGATATATATTAATCGATTAATACAAAACAGATATTACAAAAGGACATTTGTAATATATTCTTGAGTGTGTAAACAGTAAATGGGTTCTTTTTTTTTTTTTTTGGACATGTATATACACACACACATTTTCAGACATACATATACTAAATTCCTCCAGTAACTACAACTGGGGAGTGAGGGTAGCTGGGGAGTGAAGGGCCCCTTCCCTTCTTTTTTGCATATGTCATTTTGTGTTATTTAAATTTTTCAATGGTCAAAAGCCAAATTTCCAGTACAGCAAAGGTTTTAAAATACAACAAGTGAGGGGACACCAGGAACGCATTTAAAAATAAATAGTTCTCTTGGGGCACCTGGGTGGCTCAGTGGGTTAAAGCCTCTGCCTTTGGCTCAGGTCATGATCTCAGGGTCCTGGGATCGAGCCCCACATTGGGCTCTCTGCTTGCAGGGAGCCTGCTTCCTCCTCTCTCTCTGCCTGTCTCTCTGCCTACTTGTGATCTCTGTCTGTCAAATAAATAAATAAAATTTAAAAAAAATAAATAGTTCTCTTTAGTTCAACAGTGAAAAATAATACCTTCATCATTATCTCTCAAGTGTGAATTCACAGGGGGCAGGGATTCTCCTTAAAAGTTCTGAATTTCCATCATCTACCACTTAGTCTGGCATGTGTGTGTATAAAGTCTCAGAATTTTTTTTTTTAGGTTTTATTTATTTTTTATGTTTTTAAAGATTTTATTTATTTATTTGACAGAGAGTAGGCAGAGGCAGGCAGAGAGAGAGGGGGAAGCAGGCTCCCTGCCGAGCAGAGAGCACAATGTGGGGCTTGATCCCAGGACCCTGAGATCATGACCCAAGCCGAAGGCAGAGGCTTTAACCCACTGAGCCACCCAGGTGCCCGTAGGTTTTATTTTTTTAAGCAATTTCTCCACCTAACATGGGGCTCAAACTCACAACCCCATGATCAAGAGTTGCACGCTCCACCGACTGAGCCAGCTAGGGACCCCAGAGTCTCAGAAATTTTTTGTTGATTGAATGGGAATGAGGAACGAACAAGTGAAAGCAACTAAGTGAATAGTTGGGTGGAGGCTTATAGCCGGGATCCTTCAGCTTATTTCTCTTTCAGGGTTACATTGGGTTCTTTGCAGAACAGATAAGAGCTGTCCTAGGGCAGGAGCAGAGTCAAAATTTCACTCATAGATAACTTTGATTGAGTACCCAGCATCTGGGGGTAAAGAGACAAGCTGGCTGGTTTTTATGTGTAGTCAAGATTAGGCCCTGCTGAGCAAACTAGATCCCTTTAGCTTATGCCAATTTTATTAATGGATTGCTTAAGTCACAGATGTTATCAAAGTAGATCCCATATGCAGAGTTGAGAAGCTGTGGATACAGAATATAATACTTTTAATATGTGAAATTTGTTTTTTTAGATTTTATTTGAGAGAGAGAGAACACAAGCAGGGGGGAGGGGAATGGGCAGAGGGAGAGCAGGGATCTCAATATGGGACTTGTTCCCGGGACCCTGGGATCATGACCTGAGTCGAAGGCAGACATTTAGTGACTGAGCCACCCAGGCGTCCAATACTATGAAAATTTTTATTACTTAACAGAAATATTTGAGCAGTAAGTGGTGATATGAGAGTAATTCTTCAAGGAAAAAGTGGAACTAATTTGTATTAGTCCAGACTAGACACCAGCCTAGTTTTGGGTGTATTATATGAGCTGGACATTCGTTTAGTTTTGTTTTCTAAATACAAGGAATCTGAGGGCAAAGTAACTAAACACACAGCAGGACAATAGTTCCAAGTGAAATATTTTTATCTGCACCTGTACTATGTGAGGGCAAGAAAAGCCTCTTGTGTAGAGGGGAAGAGAGTGTAGAATGATGAACAGAATTTCCTTTTTTTTTGGAGCCTAGGGTGGGGCAGCATTTTTATGAAGACAAATTACTCTCAAAATGTTTCTCAGCCCCCTGTTGTGTGAGACTCTGGATTTCTATCTTGGCATTCCTGTCTACTGGTGTGTGTGTGTTTGTGTGGTGTGCGTGTGTGTACACACATGTGTATTGGAGTGATATTTACGGATTGTGTTCTTTGGGAAACAAGACTAAAGGTGTACTGGGGCAAGATGAGATCGGGAGGGAGACAAACCATAAGAGACTCTTAATCTCACAAAACAAACTGAGGGTTGCCCCGGGGGAGGGGAGTAGGGGGAGGGTGGTGGGGTTATGGACATTGGAGAGGGTATGTGCTATGATGAGTTCTGTGAAGTGTGTAAACCTGGTGATTCGTAGACCTGTACCCCTGGGGCTAATAACACATTATTGGGAAAAAAAAAAAGGTGTACTGGGGAGTTATGTTGGGGAGGATCCAGAATAAGGGTTAGGGATGGGTAGACCGTTGTACCACTGCTTTGCTCAGGCATTGGCCAGAGGATGCTCCCAGAAGAGTAAGACCTTGACTTCGAAACTGCTCTGGCCTTGATTACGCTGAAAACTGGAAACTGTTAGCTCATCACACTGCTTGTACCCAGGCAACAAGTTCTTTCCTGAGGTGGGATATGAGAAGAACATCTCCAGTCCTCGTTTCAATCTTAGAGTATCTGGATCTCCTGGTATGTTTGTTGACCACTTCTTGAGGACATTTGAACGCTCTTTACATCTTCACACGACAAACTCAGATGATAAATGGATATATCCAGGTTTCGAAGGAAATTGTAAAATAAATCCAGTGTTTTCTTGAGTACAGTAGTTTGTTAATTTCACTCACTTTGATTTTTCTATGGATTTTTACATTTTTGAATCAGCAGACTGCAAATACGAAACTCTTGAAGTATATTTTTCAGCTGTAAACTCTTCATAAATTTTAACTTTAGCAATATGGCTGGTGTGCCTATTCATATTTTCTTTATGCTAATCAATATAAGAATTTAATTTCTCTACCCATACATGTTTGTTCAGATGTCCTTGACATGATGTCAACCACGATTTAACTTGTGCTTTGAGAAGTGGAGGAGGGAATAATTTGGTTAATTAATTAGGCTATTTGTTTAGTGAGTTATTTTTGTAAAGAACTTCTGTTTCAAGGTTAATAGTATCTGAACTGATGTTGAGGGAGGATCACCGGATAAATGAAGAAGGAGCAAGGGGACTCAAGAAAGAATTTATTGCATTAAAGTGGCAAGGAATAGAATGTGTGACCTAATTGAGAGAAGAGTTTGCATAAGGAGATGAATGGCAAGTTAAGAGGATCCACACTTTAAAGAGTTTCCTGTGACAGTTAACAGTTTGGCTTCTGGCATCAGAGAGGCCTGGACTCATGTCCAGGTTTGGTTATTTTCCAACTAACGAAGATGACTGGGCAATTCCTCTATCTTTGGTTTCCTCATCTGTACAATGGGAGTGATAGTACCTACTTTAAATATTAAATGATGTAGTGAGGGGAAAGTACTTATTGCAGTGCCTGGCACACAGTAAGGCATCATTAGATAATTGAGAAAATCAAGACGTGCATGCCATTATTATTATAATTATTGTATATTTCAGGAGCTTTTTAATTACCTAATAGTACGTGCTGAGCATGCATAGACATGCATTACATTCCTTAAATACCAAAGCCTTCTCCCCTTTATACAAGACCCTCTCCCAGCTGATGGGGTCTTCATGGCAGTCTGTAACCTGAACAGTGGGAGGGAGCTCCCAAAACTTGCCTTTAGTCCTGGAAGCAGATCACACCATTCTAATTACATCTGCAGATAGACACACATATAAAATGTCTCCACAGCGCTCATTGCTTTGGATTCCTTTCATGATCCTCCCTAGAGGAATAGTCTTTACCTGTCTATTTATTGAGTTTCCTTTCCTATAAGTTAGTGAAGAGCCTGTGGCTATGATCTTTAGGTAGTTAAAAGAAATAATTCAAATGAGTTCCTTGGTTTACGTTTGTTTTCCTTGCTCTCTGATAAGGAGGGATGAATCATGCCTTAGATTTACTTTCAAATGAGAAATATCCCTAAAACTAGCAAGACACAGAGAGCCACTTAGTGGGGCAATCGACAGCAAGTTTTTGTCAGTTGCACTTCAGGAGTCTTGCACCTTTCCCCACCTACCCACCCCTATTCAGACTTAGTTCAGGATATGTAGTATTTTATGTGTCATTTCACCAGTGTTGGTTACTCAAGGTGCAAGATATTGGTGAATAGTGGGCTGCCTGGTCTGTGGTTCCCTCCTTTCCATCTGTGCTCCTCTCTTCACTCCCCAGGGTCACTTCGGTAAATCTGATCATGCAGTCCTCCTGCTCAGACTCTTGCTTTCTAGGTAAAGTTGAGATATCTTAGCATAGTTCAGAACGCCTTCAAATTTAGCATTCGACTGCTGCCACCTCTCCTGCCATGCCATCATCTTGTTATTCTTCACTGAGAAGTGCCAGAGACAGCCCCAGCTCTCCTGTCCCCTCTTTATTTCCTCTAGGGCTCACTTGTATTTCAAAACGAACTCAAGGGTTGTCACTGTTTTCTAAAAACCTTCCTTGACACCCCACCTGACTTGGTTAAATTTGGATTCTTTTTCTTTCCCATTCCCATAGATACCTAATAAACTTTTTTTTTTACCAGTAATTGTGACAAATATGTTGGAGTATAGTGACATTCTTAATTTGAGACAAAGAGAGGGAAGACAAGACTAAATAAAGTAGGATTAATACCCAGAATTAGAGACAACAATCTTGGTAAGAAAGAAAGAAAAAGAAAGAAAGAAAGAAAGAATTAAGAATAAGATCCTAATGTTCTTAAGTATTTTGAAGATCCACTAAGAATGACCACAGCACTTTCTCTTAAAGCACTTGCCCAGCTGTGCCTCATACAAATGTTAGGGAATAGGTAAAAACAAGCAGAGGGCTTCTGCTATGCATGCATGGATCCTGTAATATTACAATTAATACCTGGTCATGTTTATCATGTAGGCTCATCCTAGATATTGCCTTTGAGCTGGGAAGAGGAATAAAATGTAATCCACTTAGGCAGATGAGAAAGCTGATGCATTCTCATGAAAAAGGTGCCCTATCTCAAAGTTATTAAGTGGCAGAGTTGGGAATACTTGATTCCAACATCCGTGGTGGTTATGGGGATAGCACTGAGGACACTTGATGACTCAACAAAGATGAGGTTGTCTGAAATGAAAGCCTCCATTGTGGTTTGCCTGCTCTGTATTGTTTAGCATGACCTGATTAATAATGGAGGCCAAACCAAAGGGTGACCAGACCGATCTGATGTGTCCTTAAATGTCCTGATCATTATGTAATTCTAACGACCGAAAAGAGACTGTAGGTCAGTAGAGGGAATGGAGGAGGGATCTCTGTACTAATGTATTTCAGTTGTTTTTTTAACTGTGGTTTCCCCATTCAGCTGTGAGCAACTTCACGCAGAGATCCTTTCCCATTAATTCTTGATTGCCTAGTGTCACTTTTAGTAGCTTGGAAGACAGTCAGTGTTTCTTTCATGGCTTTGCATGAAGGTGGTTTATCAGTCTTTTAGAGCCTGATGCCAAAAGAAAAATTTAGAACTTTGTGCACAGTAGATGTCCAGATTTGTAGATTTGGAAGGAGACGTAGAGTTTGGGCAGTCCAGCACCTTCATACGTTAGAGACCAGTTCATGTCTAGAAGCCTGGCTTCCAGCTTGCCCTCTCTCATACCTTGTTCCATCTGTACAGGGTGGTTTTCTAAGGACTGACTGGCTTTTAGACTTATGGCATCAAGACTGATGAGGATCTTGGTGCTCCCATTGTCTCCTTTCTCACCCAGTAAAGTAATACTGTTTACCGATCTTTGTTCATCTTGGGGCTAGATATCAAGCCATGTGACTGATGAAGTGTCTTCTCACGCCCGGGATGATGGCAGCAAGACAGAACAGGAAGCCTGTTGTTTGGGATTCCAGCTGAGGGCCAGAACAATGGATCTTTTCTGAAAATGTTTCCTGGGCTTTTTGGCCCCTATGTTTCAAACCAAAATATTGAAATGTGGCCTATGGCCAATATTTATAGCCCATTTTGCCAAGGAACCTTCACAGAGCTTATTACCATGAGGATATTCATGATTACTACCATCGCAATAAAAAAAAAAAGGAATTCATTTGAGAAATAAACCTCTGGGCTTAGTAAACAAAAACACAAGCATATCCAGAAGCTTGGGTTACCTTTGCCAAATTGTCTCCCATCATCAGGCAATTGCCCAAAGAAACTCTGACTTCCAGCCAACGTGGGTCTCATAGAGAAATACTCATACCTCATCTGTTTTAACTTCCTTCTTCCTCTCATGATTGCCTTTATAAAAATCTTTATAGAAAGAGTTCTGTAGATTTAGTATTCCTAAATCCATAGTATCATCAATAGGGTTCCTGGGTTGGAAGATGGGGACATATGATCAAATTTCTAATGAAATACTCTGATTAAGTAAAGCTGCCAATATGTTTTTACACTGCCAAGACCCAGAGCTACTCAGAGATGGGGGGATAATTTTCCTGGGTGTAGTCATGGCTCTTGGGGTCAGCTAAAAGCACTCCAAAGCTTATCTAGTTCTCTTCTCTAAACCACTTTTCCTTCATTGCAACATGTCATCTTTAGCATGGGGATAGTTGAATATTTTCAGTTGCATATACAGCATTCAGATTCACAAGAGGGGTTGCCAAAGTTGAGGTTTATCAAGCAAGGGGGTATTGCTGGATCAGGCTGTTGAGAGCTAATTGTTGATTTTTCAGGAATTTCAAGAGGTGGTTGCTGGCTATGGTAGGGGTATTTACAATGTGGAGATTGTCAGCGGCAGCAAATCAGGACTCTTAACTTTTTGTCATGTAAGAACATACCACTGAATTCATTCATGTATGAATACATTCCTTTGAGAGTTTATTAAATTGGCACCTCTCCTTTGAAGCTTTTTATGATCCACCAGGCTGGTCTAAGCCCTTCTTCCAATTGTACTTTATTTTGCAACTCGTTTTTTTTTTTTTTTTTTAAGATTTTATTTATTTATTTGACAGACAGAGATCACAAGTAGGCAGAGAGGCAGGCAGAGAGAGAGGCAGAAGCAGGCTCCCCGCTTGAGCAGGGAGCCTGATGCAGGGCTTGATCCCAGGACCCTGGGATCATGACCTGAGCCGAAGGCAGAGGCTTATAACCCACTGAGCCACCCAGGCACCCCTATTTTGAAACTCTTAAGGGAGAAGTCATTTTCAATAACAAAGCATGGACATTTATCCACCCTCTGTGTTTTATTTTCTTTCTGGAATCTTAGTTTATTAAGTATTAGGTTGCTGTCTGTTGTTGTTTTTTTTAACTTTTAATGTATCCAGTAAGGTACCTTGCATGGTTAACACTTAAAATATTTTGTAGATTGAGTCTATAAGTATTAGCCCACCAGTGATTTGAGGTTGTAGTTATGGTCAATTACACCACTGCTGTCATTAAAACATTGGTTGAGATTCTACTTGTGGGAACCACAAATAGAGATTGACATGATGTGCCATCCAAGGAAGATGGGCATGGGCGTGGAGTAGGGAAGGAGAGCCCCCATATTTACCTTCAGCTGAGATAATACTTATCTTTTTAAGGCTCGTCACTTGCTCCATTTCTTTGGTTATAAAATTGCTGTCACTCGGGAAGGGAGTAGGAAGGGATATGCCATCTCCTGCTTTCAAACTGTTGAATTAACTTCAGAGGGTACATGATGTAAAAGCATTACTTTTTTTTTTTTTTTTTTTTGGTAGAGACAAGATAGAACAGCTTTGAACATACTCAAAGAACGGAGGAGGATTCAAACAAGAGTAATTGATGAAATGTAAACGATTCAGTTTTTCTTCAGTTATTCTCTCAACAAACATGTATGGAATGAAAAATATACTCCAGATTTTGTTTTAAAGTCCAGTGAACATAAAGATAAATATGAGCTTGTGCATCTCTTTGGAAATTGCCATCTATTAGAAGCAGGAGCTAGAGGAAATACATTTAGGAAGAGATTTCCTCTAAATTATAGGAAATGTAAGAGCCAAATAGAATGGCAGATTGAAGGACCAACAGGAAACAGGTTTAGAAAGTGAAATGTGTTATGTCTAATAGAGAAATACACAAAGTATTTTTTTTTTCTTTGTATAATTGGACATGCGTCCTGAGGGAGGGAGAGAGAGAGGTAAGAATGTGCGTTTGAATAGATCCCTCCTTCCTCCTGCCCACATTTAGTCTTCCAAAGGTACAAATAGATGGATAGATGGATGCTCTTTATACCCAGTGGAGCCATTAGTGCTGAAGAGCTTAACTACATGGCTAGTAATTAGGAAGAGGCAATGAGGAAACCCATTTCCCCCGAGGTCTTCGCCCTGCCTTGCTGCTGCAACTTTAGTCTGCCCACTTGTGTAATGGAGGTAGCTATAGCAATTCTGTTCTGCTAGTGGCACGGAATAAATCACTGACAGCCGTTTTGCACTTGCCCAGGGACTTTCAAGAGAGGATCTCAAAGTGGATCTGGGCTGCTGTGTGCCACAAAGAGGACCAACATTTCTCTTTGGCTTTAAAGGATGTCCCATTGTGAGAATGAACTTTGGGTTTTATCTCTCCCTTTGAAATAGAATCCATCAAAGTGAGACATCTGAAAGCAAAGACACAATGATCTCCAATCCAAAGCCAAGTTCAAAAACACAGAGATGAGTTGTGTTATTATGAAATTGTATTTGCTGGCTGAGATGGAGGACAAAGAAAGATTAACTTGCAAACATAAAACAGGCCTTGAAATTCCTATTAGTCTCGGGCTCCAGGGCACATACTTTTCCAGCAGGACACTTATTTTTTTTAAAAGTAGAGGAGCTACGGCACATGTACACATGAGGTTCCCCCCTTCCCTCACTTTTTCCCTCTCAGTCTGAAATGTACAGTTATTAAAGCAAAATTTATTAATGATTAGATAGATGATGGATGGTGAAAACCAGTTTTGGAAGGTTGATATGGAAAAGTGTGTCCTTTGGGAGACCTTAGTTTATGCTTTTGAGGGACATCCCGTGTCAGGCATTCTAAGTTCAGCAGTGGCTTTCTGCAAGCCAGCTGTCTTAAGGGTGATTCCAAGTAAGGTACACCTGCCTAATTGTAAGGGTGCTTGAAACCTTAAATTATAGTTAAATTATAGTGTCAATCCTGTGAAAGGAGAAATGGTTTCTAGACCAGCTGGATTTCAGTATAGAGAAAAACTTTGTGGTCTAGTAATACTGGAATAGTTTATTTATCCATGCTACATTCCACATTCGCCACATGGGGCACATACATTTTTAATTCCTGGATCATACTTTCTTCTGTTGTCTTAATTTGGGTTCCCTGAGACCAGACCCTGACACAGGGATTTGAATAAAAGGAGTTGAGTTGGGAAGTACAAGGGACATGGGAAGGGGATGGTGATGTCATGAAGGGAAAGTGATTTAGTGGATGGTGATACAGTGAGGGGAAGGCAGCCAACAAAAGGTATCCTTTGTCCTGGCTAAAAGGTACTCTTCACTGTTATCATTTGTATTGGCCAGCCCTGTCTTCCTCATGGGTAACCAAATTCATATCTTGCAGGATTGTTTTGAAGATAAAAAGATGCAAAGTCAGTTGCTGGGGGACGTGGCACATAATGACCATCTATCATCATTGTTATTATTGCAGTTAAATAATGAGAGGATAAATGACATTCCTGTGGAACTTCTAGAGGGAGGCATTGTCTTGAAGGCAGAATTATTGTGTCCTATCAAGGAAATAGAAAGAAAAATTCATGTTCTATATCTTTTCCCTGAATCCGTAGCCCGGAGATCTGAGGATCTTCAATTACTGATTGCTTTCATTTGAGCACATTAGACATTTTACTGGAGCTGTTTGAGATTTTACAACTCTTTCTCCTCTCATGTTGAGAGTGAAAAGGCTTGCTTTCAGAGATGAATCGAGTCTCCCTAAGTATGAATGAGAGGAGCAGAGGAAGTTCCCTTCTGGCATCATTTCAGAGATTAGTAATTTTTGAGACTCTGATGATGCAAGGAAGAGCATAGAAAGCCATTTATTTCCCTTTTGTCCAGTCTAAATGCAAATTTGAACTTCCCTGGCAGTGTGTGCATGTTAATGTCTGTGCTCTGTCACCCTGGAGAGAGCTTTCAAGTCCCTAAATGAGGTTGGGTAGGTGATTTAAGGAAGGGGTCACTGCATTACGTAGGACCCGTTTTCGAGGCATGAGGCCTGGAAGTGGCAATCCGCAGAAGCATCATCTTATCCCAGGGATGGTGTCCTGGCTGAGGGCAGTGGAAAGGAATGCCGAAGGCTGGCAGCTGGACAAAAGTAGCCTTAAGCAGGTCTCCCTAAAGATGGGAAAAACGTAGGGACAGAAGAAAGGGTAAGAGTACACGATGGCCTAATTAGCATTTGCTTCTTGTAGTCCTGGAAATGTCAGTCACCAGTTGGTAGCAAAATAAAGATGTAATGTTAGTGATAATGAATTAAATTGTGGCCATTTGCATTGGAATGCCATGATAATGATCTGAAATTACCATTGTATATATTCCCCTTGACAGTTCAAAATTGGACTCCAAGCTAATAGTATTTTGGATGAACTTTAAACCAATGGAATTGCTTTGAGTACACTCCTTTTGGCAAGCCATGTGGATTTGGGAAAGTTAATTTACCTCTGTTTTGTTCAAGCTGTTTGGTAATTGATGAACATACCATAAAAGTTTTAATGAATAACCACAGGGACCATTTAACTTATTTACTAGGTAAAAGTGAAATGTGCTTGATTACCCTCCCTAATCTGGCTCTCCAAATGAAGGCACCCCAGAATAAATACTGTGGTGTGTGTGTGTGTGTGTGTGTGTGTGTGCAGTCTCTGTTGCACAAAACGTTGCAGGCAAATATTTTCAGAAAGCCTGAATGGAGGAGTTGCATTTTCTCCCATTAGCTTCGATTTATAGTTCTGCTTCAGACGTTGCTTAGGGAGGACTTATGTCTGTGTGCGTGAGGACTGGAGGCTCTGTTGCAGTGGGGTTATGTAGCAACCCACAGAATCAGCACATATCTTCACAGCATCTGTTGTGTGAATAACTCTTCGGCAACACTCCATTACAGAGAAGTAGTTAAAATAAGAGCCACGCTTTTTTTCTTTTTTGCCTGGCCTCCCGGAGTCTAATTACACTACAGCATCCTTCCATAAGTAGGATCTTATTATGAGATAAGTGCCCACATGTATCTTAGTTTCCCATTAAAGTCTATTCCTTGGTATGCCTTTGCAGAGTGTCTTTGGTAGTGCAGCCACAAGCAAACAAAGAAGGTTGCATTGAAGTAGTGGCAGAGTCCAGATATGTGCTCTGTCCCATTCACACTGTGCCACCAGAGGCTGGTTAGGTTTCCAGCCCCATCACCTAACTGGCTCTGCCTTTTGGAGAACATTAATTCAGATCCCCATGCCTCAGTTTCCTCACCAGGAATTATGAGCTGATCTTGAGAGTCTGTTGGAGGATCGAGTGAAATATGCTCCATGAAACACATGATGGGGTACCTAGAGCAGTGGTTCTCCCCAGGAAGACCTGGTTTAACACAGATTCTGGATCCCACTCCTAGGGAGATACTGAGCTGGTAGGTCTGGGTGGGGCTTCAGAATTTGCATTGCTAGTAAGACCTCAAGGGATGCTGGTCCAAGGGACCACATCTGGACAATCACTAGTCTAGAAGATAAAAGATACTTGAGAATTTTGGTTTTCTTCTTCCATGGCTGGAATAAATTGCTACATCAGTATAAGCCCCTAATGGGTTCCAGTCATGTTTTATTCACCCATAACATCTACCTGCCCAGAAATGAACACAGTCATATTGAGGAGTGAATTAAACTGAGCTTCTAGAAGCTCCAAAAACAGCATAATGTGACATTGTTGGGTAGTCCATCAGGGAAGAGAAACTGAAGCCTGTGATAAGATTCCAGCTCTGCTTCTTACTGTTCATATGCCCATGCGCAAGTTTTAAACTCCTTAAGGCTCTGCTTTCTCATTTATGATATGGGTAATGTCTCCATATCATCAGCATTATAGTGCATTTATAATATTTATATTTCTTCATCCCTCAAAGTGCTTGTGCAGTATCAGGCACAGCAAGCACCCAAATATTTCCAGCTGTCATTATTTTAGTATTTACTTCTTTGCTCTACTACATCTTCTCTCCCACTATCAGAGATAGATAAGGTCCTCACCATGGTCCTGTTTCTGGAAACTGTCTTGTCACATTAGAGGTACTGGCATGTTTGGATATGGCCTCAAAACACAACTCTCCCTGTGAAGGGTGACATACTAGGCATGACTCTAATGTGCGCTGAGAAATAGTTATACCAGGTAACCCAGCTCCAAGACACAGGGAAGCAATGTCCTGAAGAAATAGGTTTAATGGATGTAACTGGATATACCAGCTCAAATGAAGTGATCAATTACCAGTGGGGACTTCCTTGGGGAGTAGAGGTGAACAACATCAAGGATAGAGGCTGACCCCTAGAGGTATGAGAAAGGGCAGGGAAGATCAATGCTTCTCCCCCTCCACTGTTGTGGTTTGGCCTGACTGGATGCACAAGTGGTGAGCATTCTGAGGTCAAGAAGGACATGCAAGTCGGGATGGGATATAGCTGTTCCCAACTTCTGGGAAAAAAACATACATATGGAGAAACTGCAATACTTAAGGTAATATGAACTGAGGAAAATAAAGAATAGGTATAAGAAGGCGGTGAAAACCATCCTTATTTTTATCTTCCATAGATAACCACATTAATGTTGATGCCTCTCCGATTTTTCTATGTAGATGCATAAGCACGCACACAAATTTATTTGCTAAGTCAAAATTATTATTTTATCGGTGCTGTTTTTAGTGTGCTCTTTCTTTATCAATAATACATCAGGGACAGCTCCCTGTATTAAAAAATAACCCACAACATTATTTTAGTGTCTGCACAGAACTCTGTTGTACAGATACATTATAATTGATATATTAGATCTAAGAACTACAGTGTGATGAATACCTTGCATATATATTTTGTAACTTTTCCATAAATTCTTTGTGATAACTTATGAATATTTGTAGTATTTGTAATATTTTTGCTAGTGATCATTCATTCATTTATTCATCAGTTATGAATGAGTTCCTGATATGTGCCAGGCCTTTGATTATAGCAATGAATAAATACAGATTAATTTTGTTCAAGATAGTGAAAAGGTCGACATTGGGGGTGCAATGCGTGTTTCACTTTTTTTTTTTTTTTACAATTTCATTTATTTATTTGTCAGAGAGAGAACACGTGCAAAGGGAGCAGCAGGCAGAGAGAAAGGGAGAAGCAGGCTCCCCACGGAGCAGGGAGCCTGATGTGGGGCTCAATCCCAGGACCCTGGGATCATGACCTGAGCTGAATGAAGGCAGACACTTAACCGACGAGCCACCCAGGCACCCTGTGTATTCACGCTTGAGCAGGAAAATTATTTTGTCCAGATCTGCGATGTCATCTTGGCTGCATGTTAGAATCACCCAGGCAACTTTTAAGAAACAAGAATGCCTGGCCCCTTCAGCAGCAGTTCTGCAGTGTGTCCTTGGTTCTGAGCAGCAGGGAGCTTGAAACATCTCCGGGCTGCTTCTAGTGAGCGGCAAGGTTTGAAACCTTGCTGAGGAGATGGGCAAAAAGAGGGGAGGGGAGAGGGAGACACAGGTTACGGGTTACCGGGGGAGTCAGTCAGGGGAATGAAAGGCAGAGCGGAAGATCTAGTCAGTGGCACTGATGTAACAGGACAGATGGGAGCTACACTTGTGGGGACACAGCATCACTATCAACTTCTCACACGACGAAATTGTACACCTGAAACTAACGTAACATTGGGTGGGTGTCAACTATACTAAAAAAACCCAAAAACCAACGAACTAACCAACCAACCAAACAAACAAACCAAAAACCCCCTAAACTGATGAGGACACTCTCCTCTCACCTGCTATTTTAATAAGACCCTTTCCTCAAATTCGCTTCACTAAGCTTTGGTCTGTCTTTGTGTCCCAGCCTCGCACCTGGGGAATTTTTTTGGTAACTCTGGGGGGAGAATAAATAGCCTTATTTTGATTTTTTTTTCCAAGTTAGACTCCCTTTTGCCTTTGGGATGAAACTGAAGATCATCAGCATTTTCTTTCCTGCTGAAAGCTTTGAGGTATGTGGGCGGGGTTTGACATTTCTCCAGTGTCTCTGGCTGTGAGTAAACACACACATGTGCGTGTGCACACACACACACACACGCACCCTTTGAACTTACATGTGGTTAAGTTGTATCAGTCTATCACTGGAGGCTGAGCATCTTGTCCTCAGGTGGCCACACAATCCTCAGGAACTAAGAGTCTTGTTTTGTTGTGTTTTGCAATATGGCTTAAATACTTGATTTATTTTTATTTATTTATTTATTTTTAATATTTATTTATTTATTTCAGAGAGAGAGAGAGTGAGAGAGAGCACGAGAGAGAAGGTCAGAGGGAGAAGCAGACTCCCCATGGAGCTGGGAGCCCGATGCGGGACTCGATCCCTGGACTCCGGGATCATGACCTGAGCCGAAGGCAGTCGCTCAACCAACTGAGCCATCCAGGCGCCCCTTAAATACTTGATTTATTAAAACAAAAATATGCTTCAGAAGTACGTTGTAGAAGAGCAAATGGCTTAGATGGGCGAGAGGATTTCTGTGAATCTTGATAGCACTGAACCACTCAGACCTCCCACTTGAGCCTTTCTGTGAACAGGCAGCAGGATCCTCTCTGCGCCATTTATTGGGATGTGCTCAGAAGCCCCGATGCGTGGGCCAGCCTAATGCCCCACATGTGCTCTAGAGTAATTCAATTTGTTTTCTCTGGATGGAGACATTAGGTTTTGAAAAAGAGTAAAATGTGCTTGTTTGGAGCAATGTTGGAGGAAAAAACATGCATTTTCTTGTTATAGCCTATTAAAGCCTCACCAAAAGCTTTTGAAAAGGGTTCTGGCTAAAGGGGGTTTGCCTGAGTTTACCCCATTATAAACACATGTGAGGGACATGAAAGACATGGAGGAACCTTAAATTGCATATTACTAAGTGAAAGTAGCCAGTCTGAAAAGTCTACCTAATGTGTGATTCTAATCATAGGACATTCTGGGAAAGGTCAAACTGGGGTCACAATAGAAGGATTGGTGGTTGCCAGGGCTGGGTGAGCTGGGGGATGGGAGAGAGGAATAGGCAGAGCCCAGAGGACTTTTAGGGCCGTGAAAACACTCTGTGTGATATTATGAAATACATGAGTGTACATTCATCCAGAGGCTTATGTACTACACCCAAGATTGAACCATAAGGTAAACCATGGACTTTGGGTGATTATGAGGTATCAGTGTATGTTCATCCTAGGTAACAAATGTGTCCTTCTGGTGAGTGATGCAATAGTGGGGGATGCTGAGCTTGCATGTAGGTAAGAATTATTAGGACATCTCTTTACTTTCCTCTTGTTCCATTGTGAACCTAAAACTACTGTCCAAAAGATCTTTACAAAATAAAAAGATAATAGTAAAATAGAAAGAAGTGATAATTCTGACCGTCAAAGTAATAAGGCAGCTCATTTGGGGATCCTGAACATTTTAGAAACCACATGATTCTGTATTTTATTCTTTAGCAAATATTGGAAATATGAAAAGGGGGAAGCAAGTGGACTGATTTAGATAATGACCTTCTCAGAGGGAGAGTCTAGGTTGAGGAAGTTTATGGCAGAGAGTAGATCCTATAAGAGAAAAATTGCACCAGAAGCTTGTAAAAATGACAAGGAAGACTTTATTGAAGACTATGGCAATAGGGGAGAGAGATTGAATTCATCTTTGCTGAAACAAAAGGCAAATGGGTCTTCCAAAGCTGATGTGAGTTATGGGAAGGTCCTTGAGGGCTTTAGGGACAAGGGTGGTCAATGTGACTAGACCAGCTGTGTCTGCTGATTGTCCCTTTTTGAATTTAGGCTTCTGTCCTTTTACAGAGACTGGGAGACAGGAATCCTGTGATTCTTGATGATTACATTTCAAAGGGATGGCCCCCAGGTCCTTGAGAAAGACAATTCTTGGGCTCACTGTAAAACCAGCAAGAGGCTGGGAGGAGATTTATATCTCAAAGGGAGGGAGAAAGAATTTACAATTGCAACTCTTCTCAAGGAAATGCTCTAAGAAAAGGGAAGTCATGGGCCAACAGTCAGGAAGAAACTTGTCTAAAATTTAGTCTAGCTGAGGGGAACATTAAGGCTTTCTTGGTCGATACTCCGGAAGGAAGCGCTACTCCTTTTCCTAACTTTCTTGCGGAGTCTATTGTGTGTGGAAAACAAAACGTTTAATGCTCCTCTCCACCATTTCCTGGTTTCAGTAGTTCACTCACTAACAGTTTACCTTTGTCTTGTTATCTGATTTACATCGACCTCGATTTCCCTCTCCGTACAATGGAGACCATAAGGTAAAATCTGCCTCACAGAGTTATTGTAGCATGGAAAGGCAAGAGGGAGTGAAACATAATTTACACATTTAACATTGGGAAATAAAAAGAAACTGTAATGTTCATGTGACAGAAGACCGCAAAGCGGCAAAAAGCAATGTGCTAATTTGCCATGTATTCACACGACTGCACCTGTAAAGACAAATACTCAGTAAAAATTTAAGAGCTAAGTAGGGCTACACAGTATGATGCCCTTAGTGAAGAATAAAAAAATAACCTACCCATGATATTTCCTATTAGTTTATGGACACATATTAATAAAAGTGTATGAACCTGATGGGAAGGTTCATACCATGTCGTCATGATGTTGCCTGAGAGCAAAGGAGGGGACTGTGGTTGGGCAGGGACTAAGAGTGCCCACCTGTCTCTGACATGTGATCTCTTTCCAAAACGTTTTTATCAAATATGACAGAATGGTAACTTTGCATTTTTAGGATGGACAAGTGTCATTTTTCTTATCCTCTTTGGAATTTAGGTACTTGTGAATCATAAAATGAAAAATGAAGGAGGGAGGGATGAAGAGGAAGAAGAGCTCGCTAGCTGGCTTGAGTTTGAGTGAGATACCGCCTCCTTCTGTGTGTGTGTATGTGTGTGTGTGTGTGTCTCTGTTAGAGACAAGTGAGGAAAAGAGAATTTGGATGCAGGCGGAACAGACAGCCCCATACCACATCATGCCCGGAGCACCCAGCACACAGAGAAGCATTCACGTAGGCTGCTGGGGGAGGCGCTGATGGTTTTGGCTGCTTCTGCTCTCATGTGATTGAAGCAGCAAAGGTTTTAAGGCTTCAAACCCCAGCTCTGATCTGAAAATGAAGTGAGGTGTTTGAGAAACAGCTGCTAGAAACAGCTCGGCTCCCTCTGGAGCTTCTGGTTGGCTTCAAAGCAGCTGCCGGAAGGGAGGGAGGCACGCACACTATCTTGGGCATGTGTGTGTGTTAATAAAAACAAAATGGCTCTCCCTAAATAAAACATGGCTGGTTTCCCCAGGATGAGGAATTCAATTCTAATTCCACATTTCTGTCTCTTCTGAGGTTTTGAGCAAAGAACTTAGAGCCTCCTCTTTCCTTACGCTTGGGGCCTTTGGAGTCAGCACAGGATGATTCTACCCCACCCTCAGCTCGGCAGTTTCCAAACTGTGGGGACTGGGGCAAAGGGAATAACTCTCTGAGCCTCAGTTTCCCCTTCTGTTAGTCAGCTCAGACTCTTGCTGTGATAATGATGTATATAAAGTACTTGAGAAATGACAGAACTCAGTATAAATGAATACCATCTACTAACTCTGTTTGTGTACACATTCATGTTCCTGTACTTGTTTTGTTTGTTTGTTTGTTTTGAGGAAAAGCCAGGATCCACTCAAGATTTTTTTTATTGCCAGGCTGGAAGCCCATACTAATTCACTTAGAACATCTCTGGTTTTAGCTCTGAAAGTTCTGTGTCCTGGGAAAGCCCTCAGTTCTGGACAAACCAGGATGATTCGTTACGTTACAGTGTATTCATGCCTATGACAGACTGAGTTCTTTGTCCCCAGAAAACTCATAAGCCAATATTAATTCTTAATCTTCTTATTATCTATAATACATAAATCTTTATTACTTATTAGTTATTACTCTCTAGCCTCCTATACTGGACCGTAAATTCATATAAAGCTGGGGTTATGCTATTTTTTTTCCTTTTCCTTTTATCTGTTACCAAACTCTTCTTGTATTTGCTAGGAAGGTGATTAGAAATTCAGTAAATATGTACCATACACATTAATTAATATATGACATCAGTGGAATTCTTTTATTTCTAGTGTTTATGGTGTTAATCAAAACAGTGAACTATTTTTTATTTATTTATTTATTTATTTATTTTAGAGAAGGAGAGAGAACACATGAATGGGGAAAGGAGTAGAGGGAGAGGGACAAGCACACACCAGACGGAGTAAGGACCCTGAGACAGGGCTCAATGTCACAACCCTGAGATTGTGACCTGAGCCGAAATCAAGATTTGGATGCTGAAAAACCAGCTGAGCCACCCAAATGCCCCCAAACACTGAGCTATCTTAGTCTTTAAATTTCTGTGTAAATTATACATACACACACATATATGTTGAAATTGACTATTGCAATCACTGGTACATTAACTTTAGAATGTTTAGAATTTATCAGTAGTGCCTCCTTTCTCCTTTCACCTAAAAGTATCCCAGATCCGATGGATACGTATATAGTCATCTCACTTATGAGTGTGTGCATTGCAATACCTACCACAGCCTACAGATAGAGAGTATTTTCGTTAGCTACTTCTCTAGGGATTTTTTTTTCTTTCAAAATTTACAGCCTTCCTTACTCACCCATCTAGTAAAATAGGCTTTCTTTTTCACTTTTGAAAATCACGCATCATCTCAAAACTTAAAAGCTCAAGAGAATGTTTAACTTATGTTCCATTCTCAGTGGGCTAGGTAAACCGGCTCATTCCATTCTCACAATACAATGCTTAGATTTCCATAATGGAGATATTCTAGCCTGGAGCTTTAGCAGCAGTATGATTATTATGAAAAATCTTCATACCCTCGTAGATGGGAATATCTTCTCTGTGCAAATAACCCCAGGAGGCCAATCCAGAAGTCCTGGTGGATAATTTTATTAGATGCCCTTGCTGGAAGCAACATATGCAGTCCACACCCGAGTGTACTGACAACGTCAGTGAAATCCTCTAAATTTCTCAAGTTACCTGCTTTTCAAAGATGAGTTAGGGGAAAATAAAGGAAAGAAAAAAGAAAACAAGAGAATGAGTTAGGGAAGTCTTTTTAGCCGGGAGTTTTATACTTGGAAATTGTGTGCATGCGTGTGTGTGTGTGTGTGTGTGTGTGTGTATGTGTATGCACGCCCCTGCATGTGTATTTCTTAGCACAGGAAAAATGAGTGTCTGGGACAGGAGGTTGTAGAGAATAGTTTATTGGTGGCACATATGAGATGGTTAAGACTGGAGGTTCTGGGACCATACTGCTTGGGTGTGAAGTAAATAGTTACACCATTTACTAGCTGTGTGAAGTTGGGCAAGTTATATTCATTCTCTTGGCATTAGTATCAGTAAATGAGGATGATGATGGTAAAGTAGGGCATTGAGAACATTAAGTACAATTAACTGTATCACAGACCCTCCTGTTGCCTTTGCAGCATCTCCTTGGCCCCCTTCTCATTTCAGCCAAAGTTTTGATGGATGGTTTTGACACACACTGATCACACCCCACCTCAAGCATTGCTTTGCTTTTTCTCTCTCTCTTTCTTTCTCTCTTTGCCCTGAGGTCTCTCCAAACCTTGGTACTCCCCTTAGCTCACGTGCAGGGACAGCCCAGAGGTTCAGAGGAGGCAACATTTAGCAAATGGGAGTTGGAAGCCAGGGGGTAAATGCCCCAGCCTCCTGTTGGAGGAGAAACACAATTATAGAATTCATTTTACATGCTTTTTAGAAGTCTTGAAAAGGTCAAGACCTCGTGGTCAAAATCAGTGACCTAGGTAAAAGATATATATTAGTTTTTGCGCCTTCTTTATCTACTACCTCTCAATCCCTTATTCCCATTTCCAAGGATCATTTCACCCCGCCCCCTCCACCCCAAATCTCTCCCACCAGCCTTATTCTCAAGGTCTAGGAGAACCAAAATCAGCTATATAAAGTACTAAGCACAGTTTTTGGCACATAAAAAGCTCAATAGTAAGCTCATAATAAGCCCAATGAAAGTTAGCTACTACCATGACTACTACTAGTAATAAAAATGATTTTTTTCTTTTGCACTGCAGGGTGAGCTCGAGATCTGTATAATTTAGAGTATAGGAAATTTTCTGATTCTTTTTTGAAATAGACTTGAGATAAAGCATATATTTTTTCAACCAAAGAGCTCATAAACCTACTAGAGTCTTCATTCCACCAAGATAGATATCTATTGTTTTCTACTTTCCACCTCACAGAAAATGTTCTAGGAATCGTAAGTGAGTGCTTTTACTTAGTTCTTTCATCCCCCAGGCAAAGGAAACAAAACCACACAAATATAGGGGAGCAGTTTGTACCGAACATCTCTTAATCTTTTTCATATTTCACTGCTGCTTCCATAGCATGAAGAGACTTGTTTCATGACCGCCACTGGCAAATGTTATTATTTGTTGAACATCCACTTGTCCTGGTGTTTAGAGATGTAGGCAATCATTGACTTTTTGTGCCTAATCACTAGGCAGAGATTCTTGTGGGGTTTCTGCCACTGAGACCAACTTCTCAGCTCATCCTAAACATATAAATTTCATCCTTGGGGACAAAAGATTTCAAGAGGAGTTTAGATTCGCTTCCCGACCATTTCTCCAGGTAAAGAAGATTCTGAAAATTCATGAGGCTAAAAGAGATGCATTATTATTGTGGAAAGATGCGTTCTAACATCCTTTCCCCTTCAAACTTTCAGTCTCCTAAACTTTTTCCAAGCTGAAGCTAAGTTTTGATGGGTACTTGATGAGATTAAAGATGGACCATCTCAAATTTGTTTTCCAAACCATTCCTTTAAAAAAAATACAGCTTTTCTTCAAAATAATAAGGAAAATGTGTCTGTCTCCTATGTCAGCTTTTATTATTAAAAAGCTGTTTGTATAAATCCCAATTGGTCAAGACCACTCATAGTAGGTTAGGTGTCTCTCTGGTATTATAATACCTTGTATTTATCTTGTCGCAGTTGAATAAATTACCACTGTTGTCTTTTCTTTCTGAACCATAAGCTCCTTGAATAAAAACCTTTTCTTAATAACTAGTTCCTGACACATAAAGAAGCTTCATGAATCTTTGGCCTCATTTCCATATTATATTTACTTCAGTTCCACAAATACCATTGTACAGCTTCTCATTGTGACAGAAGTGCAAGAATTAAATGGAAGATCCTATAATCCGGTCATTTATTCCTATTGTAGGGATCATTTCATTTGCAAAAGCCATATCTTCCTGTTTCACGTAAATGATGGAAATGCATATGAAAAAGGAAATCATCAAAATTATAATGAGCTAGTAATAACTATTGTTAGTGTAACGCTTTCAACATCACAAATAATCTAAAAAATATTAATAGATGAATTTAATAGCAGCCCTGTTCCAGGCATAGTGCTAGGCACTTTGTACGCTTTCTTTTGTTTGTAATTCGCAATGTTTCTATGAACTACGTGTTATATCAAGGTTAAATATTGACTTGCCAGAGTTCACATGGATTGTGAAAGATGGATCTGGGATTCCAACCCAGGTTTCCTGACTCGAAGATCTATATATTAACTACGACATACTCTATCTTACTTCCTATCCATTATCTTATTTCATTCTTACTGCCCAGAGGCTATGATTTTTCCCTCTTTTAGGGTCAGGGAACTGAGATTCAGGAAAGGGCCCCATACTGGAAGGGATGGAATTAGAGGTTATTTTGTCCTGTTTTTCTCCCCTGCCCCATTACATCCCTATCCTCTTCAATTTATATACTGTTTAACACCTTGAGGACTCATGTGCTACACATTTGAACTACACATGCTTTTTCTACCTAAATAAAATTCTGCTGGGATTGTCTTAGAACAGGTTCCCTAGAAAGCAGAGCCTGAGGCATAAGCTATGTACTAATATTTTATTGGGGAGAATAATTTTCAGCAAGCAGAAGTGAGACGAAGAGGAAATTAAGTGGGAAAGGAGGGAGAGCAAAGACAAGGGGATTCGTCTGCCCAGCAGGTCACAGCTCTGTGAAAGTTAGGTGGATTGCTCAGACCATGGTGTGTCTTCCAAATGTCGGTATGGTTTTACTTCTTTTTATGTATTGATTTATTTAAAAGATCTTTATTTATTTGACAGAGAGAGACTGCGAGAGAGGGAATATAAGCAGGGGGAGTGAGAGAGGGAGAAACAGGCTTCCTGCTGAGCAGGGAGCCCGATGCAGGGCTCAGTCCCAGGACCCTGAGCTAAGGCAGACACTTAACATCTGAGCTACCCAGGTGCCCCTGAATTATAATTCCTTTTAAATTGTCACTTTGGGGGAAAGAATATTCCATGGATTCTCATTTCCCCTTGTCCAATATTCTCTCCATCGTATGCTGGCTGCCCTGCACCTCAGGGTTATTCTCAGCCCTTCTGGGGATTACCAGGAAGGCAGAATCCCAAGACAACAGAATTATCCAGACAGCAAGCCTGAATATATGAGGTCATCCATGGGCAGTCTCTGCTGGTTACATGCAGTGTAGAGGTCCATGGACTCCAGGGGACCAGCAGGGCCCTTGAATAGGCACTGTGCTAGTCCTCATCAGCAACAGGGAAGCCTGTAGGGTACATGTTAGGACGCACGAGGCATTAATGCTCACAAAGGACTTTACCGCAATTCCAATAAGCTCTGCAGTGTATGACAGAAAAAGATGCAAAAAGACTGAAGAAAATCAGGAATTCTAGAAGAACTGTTTTTTTCCTACACAATTTATCTTATATGCCTACGAGTAAGTGATAGTTTTCCTGAATATCTAAAAGCAGAGATTGAGGCTTACCCCCCAAACGCCCTGGCTGGGTGTGATCAATTAAGAAGTGCATGTGCACATTTAAAAACCCAGTTGTGGGTCACCTGGGTGGCTCAGTTGGTTGGGCTACTGCCTTCGGTTCGGGTCATGATCCTGGAGTCCCAGGATCGAGTCCCACATCAGGCTCCCTGCTCGGCAGGGAGCCTGCTTCTTCCGCTGACCTCTCTCCTCTCATGCTCTGTCTCTCAAATATATAAATAAAATCATTTAAAAAAATAAAAAAAAATAAAAACCCAGTTGTTTTGAACTTTAATTTAATAATAGTTTACCCTGAACAGGAGCTCAGCATTATTGTCTTACAATATCATCTCTGCATATGTGCCTTCCCAGATGTCCAGTGTGAGCCAGGCTCCTCCGCCACTGGTAGACCTCACTGTTTCTCACTGCATATGCCCATGAACTCATGAAGACACTGTCCCTTCCACAAGGATGGTGGCTGAATTTAGCAGCCGTCCCTTCAAGAAAATTAAAACATTCTCCCCACTCAGTAGCCTATTAGAATGTGATTGTTGTCAGGCAATTTTCCTAGAAGGTCATCGAGAGCATCAAGCAGGAGACCATGGCTGAGAGAGTCCAGGGAGATGGTTAAACCACATGGTCTAAAGCACACATTCCAGGTTAGCATTATCTGCACGCTAGGAAAGAGCTAAGCCTGAGTAAGGCTGGAGGACCTTTGTGTCACAAGGTGGGAGGACCTGCCCACACTTATTTATGTGATGGCCTCGGGTACTTCATGGGAGTGAATTCATGGTGAGTCATAGAGAATGGGGAAGAAACTTGGTCCCATGACAAAGCATCATTCAGCAGGACGAGGAGACCTATCCTCCTATCCTCCAGATGAGTCTTACCTGAGCAGGCTGCTTTTGGGAAAAAAAAAAAAAAAAGAGTGAACACGAGAACAGCTGACTCTACTTCTCCCTGGCACCGTCCACACTGGCACTGGCCACAAGGCTGGGCAGTGGTGCAAGTGGCATCCCAGTGGCACCACTCATTGTGTGATGAGCAGACAATGGCAGCATCCATTGTATGACGAGCAACCACAGCCGTTCTGGCAGCGACAGCAGGAACATCGCCAGTGTGGTTATCTACCATGTCCCCAACATCAGACATTGGCACGACTGACACAGACATTAGTGTCCTTGGCCTCCAGGATCAGCAGCCTTTGCCCAGGCATCAGTAGCCTCTGTCGCACCGGCAGCTATAGGGAAGCCTGGGGCAGGCACGGGCAGTTCCCCTTGTTAAGGGAAAGAAGAGTTGTAAAGAAGGTAACCTTGGCACAGGCCTGTGGGGGTGCTTTTCTGGGTTCCTGAAGAACAGTGAACTGGCTATGGCGGAGGAAGGAGGTGTGGACTGTGCCTACCATACCCTTTAATGGTGATGCCACAATGCAAGGGCTGTTTCAGGACCAATCTGCTGCCTAGGGCCACCTGCTCCACACCCTCTAGGAGGCAGCGGAGGGACTAGTTCGGGGGTCCACGAACTCTGTCAAGGGCAAGGTAGTATCTCAGACCACCTCTGTTACAGCCACTCAACTCTGCCATTATAGCACAAAAAATGGTCATAGAAAATATATAAAGTATGACTGTCGTGTTCTAATAAAACTTTATTTACAAAACAGGTTGTCAGCCAGTTTTAGCTCCTGGGCTGTAGTTGCTTGACTGGTAAACTAGTTAAAACATCAACACCATTAGACCAAAGTAGAATCTTTTTTCTAAAATCTCTTATTCATAACAGACCAGAAAACATATCCCCCTTCTGCTTCTAAGACTGTGCCTTTCTTTCCCTGCCATTAACGTTTTATTTTGACTTTATAACTCTTTAACTGCATGAAACATTTACATAAAACAGTAAAGTATAGTGATGTATTCATTATTTTTTATTACCTGGAGGATGAGTGAAAATGAAATGTACTCACCAGCTGCCACAGTCAACTGATAAAATTATATGTTCTCCCTTCACCGATCAGTATATAAGGTAGTACGAGAAATACATATTCTGTTACTTTATAAACATAACGTGTGAAACTCATAATTGCTTCTAACACTAAATCCCAACTCATTCTGCAGGAGACATGAGGCAAGCAAGTAACTGAAAAATCATGTCCTCGGCATCATGTAATCTTCAGGATTATGTTCAATATGCACATTAAGTAGAGTGAAAACAAGCCATGGAATTTTGCATCAAGGGGATGCTCTTGCACAAGTCAACTGGAATATTTACATATCTCCCCCTTCCGGTGTAATAGGTAGGATGGGTGTTCACCTGTAGAGGAATGTGGGATGTTTCAAGTATCCCTAGGACAGAGTTTCACAGATACGTGGTCATAATGTATGTTTTTATAGAAATACATACTTATTCATAGACACTTACCTGTCACGTATGCTGACTCTACATGTGCATGTATGTATATGCACATGTGGAGATACACACGTGCATATGCACGTTTAAAGCTCTGTTGACTTAATCTTATTTTGTTTAGGCTCTGGCAGTATTCAAGGCAGAAAGAGAAGAGTATTTAGACATGAGCAAATACCATATATCCTCTGGACTGCTCTGACAGTCCAAGGGGTCCTGCAGCTTAGCGTGGCGCCTTCAAGACACTGTGGCACCAAAGGAGTCAAGATTCCAACACTCGCCTCTCCTTTCCTGTTACCACATCCCAGCTCTCCCTGTCACTACTGCCTGCCACCAGCTCTTTCCCTGCTGGAAATCCCTCTTTTTTTTTCGTTATATTGAGGTTTTCCTCATTATTCTTTTTTCTTTGACGCTTGTGTGGGCTTCTATTTGTCTTATTTGTCATTAGGAATGCGATAATCAATCTCTGTTTTAACAAAAAAAGATTTATTTATTTTAGAGACAAAGTGTGGGTGGGGGAGAGACGGGGGTCGGGGGACGAGCAGGCTCTCAGCTGAGCGAAGAGCCTGATGTGGGGCTCCATCCCATAACCATGAGATCATGACCTGAGTCAAAACTAAGAGTCTGAGGGCGCCTGGGTGGCTCAGTGGGTTAAAGCTTCTGCCTTTGGCTCGGGTCATGATCCCAGGGTCCTGGGATGGAGCCCCGCATCGGGCTCTCTGCTCGGTGGGGAGCCTGCTTCCTCGTCTCTCTCTGCCTACTTGTGATCTGTCTGTCCAATAAATAAATAAAATCTTAAAAAAAAAAACAAAAAACAAGAGTCTGAAGCTTAAGTGACTGAGCCACCCAGGCGTCTCCTAATGCACTCAGTTGTTAAACATTTATAGTTTTTCAACACTGAGGGGCACCTGGGTGGCTCAGTGGGTTAAGCCTCTGCCTTCGGCTCAGGTCATGATCTCAGGGTCCTGGGAGCAAGCCCCACATCGGGCTCTCTGCTCAGTGGGGAGCCCGCTACCCCCCCCTTCTCTGCCTGCTGCTCTGCCTACTTGTGACCTCTCTCTGTGTGTCAAATAAATAAATAAAAATCTTTAAAAAAAAACCACTGAAACACATTTCTGCTCTATTCTACTTCTTTCTACTATTCTGCTCTCATGGCTTTGTAGATACATTTAAGTATTCTGAGATGGCAAATGAGCTTTTAATAAATATTACTATTTGCAGCTACCTTATTTAGCAGATTCAAAGTCTGCTGAATATTGTGAAAACAAAACAAAAAAAACATGGATATAAATCACTTGAGGCTGATAGACGACTAGTTCTCATGCTTAATTCCTGATCTCAAATGATTTTTTTTTCTTTTCTTTTTTTTTATTTAAGCTTTTTTAATTTAAACATATAATGTAACCCCACCCCCCTCTCCCAGCCCCTCTTCCCCCCACCCCCCTCAGTTTGTTTTATGACATTAAGAGTCTCTTTTGGTTTGTCTCCCTCCCGATCCCATCTTGTTTCATTTTTTCTTTTCCTACCACCTTAACCCCCACCCCCGTTGCATCTCCACTTCTTCATATCAGGGAGATCATGTGATAGTTGTCTTTCTCCAGTTGACTTATTTTGCTAAGCATAATACGCTCTAGTTCCATCCATGTCATCGCAAATGGTAAGATTTCATTTCTTTTGATGGCTGCGTAGTATTCCATTGTATATATATACCACATCTTCTTTATCCATTCATCTGTTGATGGACAAGATGTCATATGATTTTATTCATTGAAATGATCTCCTTATTCTCATGGATTGACTTTGTAGTATCCTATGTTTGAACTCATAAAACAAACATACAATAATATACTTCGTTAGTTTTAACTTTTACCAGTTTATAGTAAACACATATGGGAAAACTGTTTTATAGTAAAACACGCAGTGTTGACTATGAACTATTATATTTTAAAAAGTTTCCTGTTACTTAAAAACAAAATGAAAATTGGTGAAACAATAAATATGATGTGGAATGAGAGTGTTGATGAGTGAATATGCCATATGCTGAGATATGTAACCAAATTAGGTTAAACAATGAAAACTTAAGGACTGCATGTGTGTAGGACTGTTTCTCAAACAGTTAGAGAAAGAGCCTGGATACTGCCACGGAAACTCATTCCCAGGTCCCCGGTATATAAAAGCACAAAGACCAGACCTGCTCCTGGAGCAGAACTGGAGAACTAAGCAGTCCTTGTCTCTTTGCCACTCTGAGTTGCCCTTCTAATGCGTGCCAGCTTCTTTTCCAGGCACTGGCTTCAGTAAAATAGGAACGTTCTTTCTCTCAAGAAGTTTAGGTTCCAGTGTGAGAAAACAAACAAGAAACATAATGTATGCATCATCCTTATAATGAAAATATTAAGCACATAATAATACCATGCAACCGAAGATCTAAAATAGGTTCATCTCGTTAAGAGTGTTAGGCTGGGAAGAGGTTATTTTGTTCTGCTTTCATTGAGAAGTTTCACATTTCATCATAGACTGGAAGTCGAGGAGGGAAAGCCATATGAACTTATGGGGAGAGTCGGTTAGAGGCAAGAGGAGTAGCCTTTTACAGGTGCTAAGGGAGCAGAAGGAACATTGAGGAGGCCATTGTGCTATGTGGGAATATCACGAGTGGGATAATGGGTGGTGCTTGCTCCCCTTTCCCACTGTCACAGACCCTGCAATAATTTCCAGAACCATGGTTTTTGAAACACTCTTACGATCTTACCTACCATTCAGGAGATTAAGACACTGCCTCGTAGAGGTTAAGCTATATGCTTAAGGTCACAGAAATGTTACTTTGTAGGCATATTTAGCCTTTATAACACTGCCTTGTTCTTCAAATCTAAAATCCTTTTTTTTTTTTTAAGATTTTATTTATTTATTTGTCAGAGAGAGAGAGAGAGAGGCAGCGAGCTCAGGCAGACAGAGAGGCAGGCAGAGGCAGAGGGAGAAGCAGGCTCCCTGCTGAGCAAGGAGCCTGATGTGGGACTCGATCCCAGGACGCTGGGATCATGACCTGAGCCGAAGGCAGCCGCTTAACCAACTGAGCCACCCAGGCGTCCCTAAAATCCTTATTTTGCCCTTAAGAAGACTCTCTCATGATTGCATAACTAGTAAATGTTAGAGATGGGATTAAAATCCAGTTCTCTCTGTGTTTAGGACTGATGCTCCTCTCCCTCTCATGTCTCAGGGCTCCTGTATACAGAGAGGAAATCTTGTGAAATTGCCCAATAACACTGATAACACCAAACAAATGCAACTACAAACGGGCCACGTGAGGTTTGTTAAACTTCCTAAAGAGGAGAATATTATTATGAAGGCACAGTTTGTTATAGATTAATCTGAGCCCTCTAATGGATTATAACTGGGAGAAAGGATTCACTTAGAATTTGTGGAATGCTTTCAATTAAAGAGAAGAGGATATAAACTCTTGTCTGAAGCTTCAAGTGCTGGTTGGATTCCTTAAGTCAGTGGTTCTCAACTGGAGGTGATTTTGACCTCCAGGGAATACCGGCTAAGTCTGACATTTTCAAAAGTCATGGCTTGGGGTTGGTGGTGCTTAGGCATCTGGTGGGTACAAGCCAGAGATGTTGCTAAACATCCTACAATGGATAGGAGAGCCAAGCCTCCTGCCATGCCCCGCACCCTCCCCCCAATGAATTATCTAGTTCCAAACACCAGAAGTGTCAAGATTGAGAAAACCTATCTGAGTAGACAGAGGAGATATGATGCAATTTGTGTTTGTCTGAATTCAGACGGACTACTATTAGTATTATACCTTTAATCAGGGCCATTTACAAAAACAGAGAATACTAGCGACATTTCTCAGCTGGGTGTAATATGAAGGACTGAGGAAAAAATGCAAATTTCAAAGCATGTAGACATGAAGCAAAATTCTGGGACTGCTACCTGTTTTCCTCTGTTGTTATGTTAGAAATTCTCAGTTTCTTCATCTATAAAATGGGAAATGGGAAAAGATGAAATTTCTGTTGTTTTGGGGATTTTTAAAAAACACATTTGCACTCAAGTAGGGAAGCTCTAAAGAGATATGTTAGTTATCTTCCTAAACACCTGTTCAAACTGAGCGGATAATACTTTTAAATTATGGGAAATGAAGAATCAATCAGTCTCCCAGGATCCATGAGAAACTCCCAGAAATGTTCTGAGTCAGATGCAGGTTTTATCTAGGTGAAACCAGAATCAATTTTGATACACACGTGTCACTTGCCTGTTGTATGTCCTCCATTTCCCACCCTCCCAAATCTGGTGAGTAAAGAAGAGAGTCTCTCAGTGAAAATGCAGGCAACATTTCAAACACACGAATCATTTAAAATATCTTTAAAAGGGCTGGCTGCTAAAAGCCTAGGTAAGCTTTGTTGTTGTTGTTTTCTTTTCTAATTATAAAACAGATCAGAATAGGGAACAGAAAAGGAATTGTAAATTGTAGGGAATTTGCTAAACCTTATAATGCACAAAAGAATTAAAGTCACCTTCATCTTGATGATCCACATGTAGCAAAAATCCATGGTGGTATTTAGGATTATAGCTGACTTGGTAGGTGGCTGTTTGAGTTCCTGAGCAAACGGCTCTCTGCATTTTCGGTAGGCTGATTTCTTCCTGGTTTTCCATTGCTGAAGCAAACATAACAGCTCCAACTCCCTGTCACTTGAAGAAGTGGAGATTTATTACATGAAGCCAAAAGGGCAGTGTTAGAGCAGGGACAGTGTGAGTTAACAGCATTCAGGGTGCGGCAGATGGGCTGTCCCAGCCTTCCCCAGCGTCCCTTATCTGCCCCTGCTGTTTGGTCATCAGCAGTTGGGACCGTCTATTCTCAGAATGCTGCTGGAGAGAAGACTCAGGAGGCATCAGCTTTTTACGGGTGGTGTGTCACAGTCTGGGTGGCTACTGATCTTTTCTTTTTTTAAAGAATTATTTATTTGGGAGAGAGAGCAAGAGCAGGGCAAGGGGCAGAGGGAGAGTCTCAGGCAGGCTCTGTGCTGAGCTCCAACCCCACACTTTGTGCAATCTCATCGCCCTGAGATCATGACCTGAGCTGAAACCCAAAGTCGGCCACTTAACTGACTGTGCCACCCAGGTGCCCTGGATTTTCTTTTGATGTGTTCTGTTTTATACATCCAGCAGAATCATCAGTTGTCCTTCTCCACTGACAGATTAGAGCATGTCAAGGGAATTGTTCTTGCAACAATTTGTAGGAGAGTGATGATAGCTTTTGGTTGGAATTAAAGCATAGCCAAGAGATGTGGGAAGACAAGACTTCATTTTAGCCAAGGAATAGGGTATTAGGGTCAACATAAGTCCTTGATCTGTATTTGTTGGCTTTGAAGAGATTTCTTTTTTGGTGTGGGAAGCAGGGCCATGTCCTGGTTTACAGAGCTCTAATTCCATGGTCCAAGGGCTCCATGTAGACATCACAAACATATGTCCTGCCACAGGGTCTGGCTTATTTCTAGTATATGTGCTGCCGAAGCGAGCACTAGTCTGGCTTATTTCTAATGCTGCTTGATCTTGGTTTAAGAGGCCTCTTTTGTTTTTTTGTTTGTTTTGTTTCACTTTCAAGATTGTCTCGTGGATAAATACTGGGCTTATATACCTATATTTTAAACATAATCAGGATTATATGATTTATTAGTAATTATTCCAATTTTAGAATACAGAATATTTTATATTTATGTAAGAAATCCTGCAACATTCTTAGCCAAGAGCTGACTTCAAAGTGTAATAATGGGAAACTTTCTATTTAATTAAAATACATACTTTTTGGCTAAAGAGTTAAAGTTCCTTATAGTTCTTTTTCTTTCTTTTTTATAAGTTCTAAGATAATATAGATATCACATAATTTCCCCTGTATTCAGTCCATTGTGACTTCACAAAGAGAAACTTTGCCTTTGAATTTGAGGAATATATTTCCTCCAGAGATAAACTTGCATAATATTGGCTTCAGAACCTAGGAGCTTAATATATAATTCCCCATTATGTTTCAGCAATTCAGAGAGGAAGGCAATACCAGATAGAAGAGGAAAGAGAGGAGTGTGAAAAATCACATTATTGGTATTAGAGACTTAAAACTTTTTACAGGTATTTTTGCACAGTTTTGCACAGAATGTAGCATTGGTGGCATTTCAGGGGTCCTTGGAGGTGCTATCTTTTCGGAAGTGGTGGTGGTGCAGGGGAATTCATTTAAACTCCATCTTGAGCAAAATGATTATGAAATCTGTACATCCAATTTGTCAGAGCACTGACGTTAGAGAAGGTTTTAACAGGAAAAGAGCTTTTACTCCATTGTTTGTTTTTCTATGAGGATTAAGTTAGTGAATTATAATAGCAACACAAAAAAGATAATTTCATAGCTTAAAGAATATTACCTCCTCCCAGATGGATCAAGAGAATATTACCAGTATTCCAGAAACAGTGCTTGATGGCATGTCAGTCACTAACCCCTCCTCCTCATTGGAAACTTCCATCATGGTTCCTAAAACCAGAGAATAGTTTTGTTTTTGAATTTTGTATAAATGAGATCATGAAGTATATACCCATTTGTGTCTCCTTTTTATCTTTCAAAATTTTGTTTGTGAAGTTCATTTGTAGGACTGTTGTTAGAAGCAGTTCATTTATTTTAAGTGAGGTATGCTATAATGTACAAAAATACCATAGTTGACTCACTTATTTTTCATTGATGGATCTTTGAGTTGCTTGCAAGTTTTGGCTGTTATGAGCAGTTCTGTTTTATTTCAGCACTTTTAAAGCACCAGTATTTCTGTGGAGAAATAAAACTATTTGTCATTATTTTACTCTCTTGAGGAAGAGATTTTCTTTTTTCCTTATGGCTTTTTAGATTTTTCTCTTTACGTTCTGTTTTTGTGAATTTTATGAAGATGTATTAGTTATGTTTTTATGTATCTGTTTAGCCTATCTGGAGCTTATAGTGCTTGCTTGATAATCTGTTGCAGCAGATATTATTCATCAGCTTTGGAAAATTCTCTATTTGTTTAATAATTTATTATTTATTTCAAATTTATTTTATTATTTATTTAGAATTTATTTAAAATCTGCAAATTTCCCCTTTCCCTTTTGGGCCTTCAATCACACATGTATTAGTCTTTTTTGTGCTCCTTTATTTTATGTATCCCTTTTCTTCCTTGTAGTTCAGGGTGCATAGTCTCACCGATTTAGCTTCCAAATCATTAATCTTCTCTTCATCTGCATCTGATCTGCTGTCAAACACATTGTGCTGAGTTCTCAAGATCAATAATTATACATTCACATCTAGAATTTCCATTTATTCTTCTATAGATTTCAGTTTTCTGATGTTCTTCACTTTGGTGTCTCTTTTTGAAGACATCAAAAAGAAGATATAAGAAGACATAACCCAGTTCTTTTAAGCCTGATAACTCTAATATCTAGATCACCTGTCAATCTCTGGCTATGGCTATGGTAATTTTTTTTTCTCTTAGTCCTCTCTCTTGGGATTTCTATTGACTTTTCATTGAACACTGGTTTTGGGGCATGAACAATTGAAGAAGTACAAGCTAAAGGCTGTATGAGCCTTTAGCTAATGGTCAGAGTACCAGAAGATCATTATAGCTCAACAGAGGTTGAGCTGGATTTTAGTCTCTGTAGGGCTTGGCCTTTTTAGAATTTACCCTTATTTCCAGGGTGTAGTCTTTCAGTTTCCAAATTGAAAGCTTGAGGTATTTATTGGGCTCTTCTTTCTTGTTGGGACTGATATATAAGCTCTATACATCCCAGTCACTATAAAGCTACTTTCTCAACTCTTCTACCTCCTGGCTTCTGTGTCTCCTAAGCTTTACAAATGCATGGGAGGGAACCTGAAGGGGGAAAAAATGAGAAGAATTTCGACTTGCCTCAGTGAATTTTTCTCCTCTACCGAATCTGGGCCCTTCAAGCCTTGCTATCTTGCTAGTCCTCATACCTTCAAGCAGATATTCAGAGAGTTTTATCTGCTACACATTAGTCTACCATTTCTGAAAAATAGAAATTCCAGACATCCTTTTGTATCTCATTTCACCATGTACTCGTCATAATACAAGTCAGAATTGCAATTTTACATTTATTTTTATGATACTTTGAATAATTTATGTCTCTCCCATTAGACTGTAAACTCCAAGAGGGAAGTGTCCTTGTGTGTTTTTATGATGCATCATTGCATCCCAAGTAGCTAGAATAGTGAGTGCCTGGTTCATAGTATGGAATTGAATATTACATGAATAAATAAATGATTAAGGAGTTTTTGGGTATAAAGAGTGAATGTAATAAAACACTAAAAGCAGCAAGGCAAGAGTAAAATCCTAATCCAAAACAAAAGAACTGAAACAGTCATTGGGAAACATATTAAGTTGTCTCATGAGAGAGAACTTATAAAAATGACCACGGACAGTGATAAGAAGTGAGAACCATATTTTATTCAAGCCTTTAGGAGAACTTGTAGGCAGAAAGGGTGTAGTTAAAGGTTCTGACAATTTAAATATCTGGACCCCAGAATATTCATGAGGATTAAACAAGATAGACTTTTAAAAGTGCCCATCACAATGCCAGGAGAATATAGTAGGTATTCAGCTCCAATGGTTAACATAGTGTCATTGCCAAATAGTGAAAGCTGGTTTTTAAAATTCTGTGCCTTTAGAATTCTTATACTCTACATTTTCAAAGGGGAGAGTTAGTGTGGTTGATTATAAAATCTCTCGAAATCTCATGTATGAAAGGGACTTTGGATATTACTCATATAAGATAAAATACACTAGAAATGTGTTGACTCCCTGAGGGTTCTAACTAAAAATAAGTGGAAAGGCCTATTTTACAGCTCTGGTATTAGGATTGCTTTGGGGATAGGGGAAAAATATATTTGATAAGTCTGCTTAAATTAATCAGGAATGTTTCATACAAGGCAGTTCAAGTTAAAAATAAAGAACGCTAATTATTTTTCAAATTTTAATTGCCATTGATCCCTTGCAAGTTAAACCGGAGGTTGAAACATCATCTCAGTGTGCCGAGGAGCACAGTATATCATTAGGACGGGGCATCAGAATTTTCTTCCTATCATCAGGGAAGGAGATTGATTGAGTTATTCATTCAGTACATGTGCATTGCATGAATACCAAGTGCCCGCTGTGTCTTGGGCATATGGGACACAGCCAGTTTGCTGAGGGACTTTATTTTACCCCAAGCATTACTCAGCATGTAGATATGGGAAGTTGAGAGAGATCAGACAACCAGAAATGAATGTATGAATGCATTATCTGAATGGAGGGTCCAACAGGACATATTTAATGTCAGGAGCAGCAAATGTGGTATATATGGACTCTGGCTGGGCCTTCTGCAGGGCCTGAGAATATCAATGCTCTTCAACAGTGAAACTTTTAATGTATATCTCCAGAGAATGGTACAAGGCTAGATGGCTTGATTGAAGAGCAAGATCTAATGTGACAGTCAGCATATGACATAGATGTATAACTTCATGATGGTGGACAACCTGATGGCCAGGTGGGCAACATGATGTCAAGTCCTGATTCTACCACTTGTTAACTGGACAACCCCAGACAGGATACTTACCTTCTGCATCTGCGTCTCATTTCATCATCAGTGAGATAATGATTGCACCTATTTCATAGGGTGGTGGTTAAGGCTTGGATGAGATAACACACATTGATGCTTTAGCAAATAGAAGCTGCTAGTTCTTTTTAGATGTGACAAGAATAAAAGAAGATGCATGTAGGACAACCTTGGCCTTTCCCACCTTCCAAAAAGGCATATTGAGAAAACAGCACTATTTCAAATTTCTAGAACTGCCACATTTTTTTTTTTGCACTCAATTCAGAAGAGGTGTTATTGTTAGAACATCCTTGCCAAAATGTTAGTGACCCTTGACAAGCACCATTAGTTGAAGCCCCAGCAAGCACAGTGTGCTTAGCAGGGGTCCAAAGGAACTCATCAGCTTGCATTGTTTTCAACAGATGCTTCAGAGCCAAATAATCTGTGCAGTGGGTTAGTTCTACCCACACACCATCCACAGAAGTGATCTGAGATATTTACAATAAATATCAGGGGAAAATATGGATACTTAGCCCATTATGTGAAATTGCTATTATTTTCCCTTATGGATTCCTTGTAAAATGTCTGGAGAGGACATTATAGCAAGTGAATACTAAGAAAATCCAATAACATTTTTCTCTTATGTGTGAAATATTCTCGTTTTATCACCAACTGTCATAGCAATTCTTCTGTGACCAAAAAGAAGAATGCATCTGCTATTTTACAAAGACAGAAACAATTAATGGTGAACTTAATTTTCCCCTGAGTATAACCTATTACACAGAAAGAATTAATTTCACCTTGTTAAGAAGCTATTATAAGATGTCTGCTTATTTACTCTGTTTATCTAATGAGAGAACATTCCTACCTACTTCATTATGGAGTTCCCACCATATGCTGGGATAGCTACAAGGTCTTTGGGATACAGAAATGAATAAGACAAAGTCCTCTTCCTGGAGGAATTAAAGGTGCTAAAAGCATATATACATCATACCTGATAGAAGATACATAAATAGGCACAGACAGGTATGAAACACCGGAACAAGTGAGGGAGGAGCAAGTACATAAGGAGAAGGAAGAGAGGCCATTGGAATATTAAGCCCAGATTTGGAATAGCTCATACTCATGGATGTTGAAATCTAGGAATCTAGGGGCACCTGGGTGGCTCAGTCGGTTAAATACTTGTCTTCTGCTCAGGTCATAATCCCAAGGTCCTGGGATTGAATCCAGCATCAGGCCCCCTGCTCAGCGGGGAGCCTGCTTCTCCCACTCCTGTTCCCCCTGTTTGTGCTCTCTCTCTCTCTCTCTCTGTCAAATAAATAAATAAATAAATAAATAAATAAATAAATAAAATCTTAAAAAAAAAAAAAAAGAAATCCCCTAGGAGTCTAAAATGGAATAGTTTATAGGGTCAATAGGGTCAACTGCTTGCCTTAGGCAAATTGTAGGGAATGAAAAACAGTTGCTTGGTAATGACAGGGTGAGCTTTTATGAAAGAGAACAATAATAGCCACGTAGTTGGAAGACAGAGTTGTCTTCCCCCATCCCACTGAATGGGCTGTAAAAGCGTGGTTGGTTTACATGGGAGAAAACCTGAGTGAGAACCTCATTTCTGCTAAGATGGGAGGGAGAGAAAGCAATCTGTGAAATTTGAGAATGAGAAGGAATTTAGAATATATGAATGAGAGTTCCAGACAGAGCAGTTCAGGAACGTGAAGTTACAGAAGAAAATAACCTGCTGGGAAGGTTACCCTGTTTGATGACTATGGATTATGGTGATGAAAGGGATCATAAGAAGTGACTTTCAACATCTTAAAGTACTTTGCTATCAGACTAGCTCTGGCCCAGGCTCAGGATTCTGGACAGCATTTGGCTTGGTCTTGGAGATCTGTAACAAAGTTTGCAGCAGGCTAATGAGTTTCCTGCTCTTGGTGGTGGTTATCTTTTAGCCTAAAGAGCAACATCAGTAGCCCTAGTTAGGAAGTTCTGGAGAGTGACCTATTCTGAACAGACTTACACTATTTGTAGCAGGTCCATAGAGTCTGCCTAGCCCTCAAAGGCATTTGGAATGATGCAGTGGCTTTTTGACAAAGGACAGCATAGAGACGCATGAAAACAAGAAAAGATTTGTTGAGAATCTCCAGCTTGGGATATGTCACCACATCTTCATGAACTGAGAAATAGGGAATTCACATAGTTAAGATATTATCAAAAATATTTGTCCATATCTTATGATCAGATATAGAGAGATGAGAACACATAATGAAGGGTTGTGGGTTAGCTGCTTCTGTGCTCTTAGATTCATCGCCTGCCCTTCCCTTGCTCTATTTTTGTCACAGACAAATGTATTTACTTTGCCTTCTGGCCTCCAGTTGGGTTGGGCAGTGGTAGGCACTAGCAGAGTTCTGGAGGGCAGGGGGAGGGGACTAATTGGGATGGTTTTACTTCCTTCCTGTCTGTTTATGCTGTCACCTCCAGAAGTGACTGAGTCCCCTTTTTGGGTCCAGCTACCACAGGAAAGCCCTTCTCTCTATGCCATTGGTACCTTTACTCTAGTTCTTCCTGCCAGGATGGTCTGGATTCTCCAAGGCACAAAGTCCTCCTGCTGTTTACACAGCTCTGGTGTGGTAAAACTTCTTGCCCTTGCTACACTCTGGGTCACCCCACCATCAACCTTGGCTCTTTATTTCTTCCAATACCTAAATAACCAATTTCCTTGGTTACACTCTCTCTGGAAGACCTAGAGAGGTTTCTTACTTGCTTTTTTTCCCTGCCATATCTTTGCTGTTACAGAGGGCAAAGAGTCCATAAAAACAGCTTAATTACAGTTGTCCATGGTGAGGTAGATGGCCAAGTGAGTGGGGGGTATAGGTTAAGGTTCTTTCCTGAAATGACCTTCATGACATGTGCATTTCCAGATGCATGAACCTCTTAGAATAATCTTCCCTTCTTTTAATTAAAAAGAAATTTGACCTTTAAGGCCTCACGTAATTGTCCTCAGTTTAGTTTAGGTACCTGAAATCTTTTACCATGCCTTGGTCACTTTGTTTAGGCCATAAAGCTTCCCTCCTACCCCCTTACCCACCCCCCCTTCATGGGGAATGGATACTGCCTGGAAAATGGAGCTAACTCTTTTCCAGAGGCAACTCTGTCTGTGTCTGGAAGACTTTCCTTATTTCAGGTTTCTTCATCTCAGCATCTGCTCATAACCTCTGAAAGTGAGCTTTTACTGATGGTGTTCTAGGAAAACAAAGACAACTCACAGTGCAGTTAAAAATAATGACTCAATGTCATAGAGTACAAGGACGATAGCAATTGCCCAGGACACTCAGAACATCTTTTCATTGTTTCTCCTCTCTGTGTTCTAAGCGCCCTGGGCAATTGTCTTCCATTCTATGCTATTAGCCTTCTGCCTTAAGTGGTGGCAGCCAGTACTTTATAGGAAGAGAGATGCCCTGATGGGAATGAGCCAACCCTGGATTATGGCAGGGCTGAAATACTAATGCCATGATGCTCTACGATACTGTTAACATCGTCTCTGGCTGCCACAACTCAGCCTGGACCAACAACCGTCCCTCCATCTAATACCAGCGGTGACACAAACACCATGAAATGTATGGACCCAGAACACAGAGACTGGAGGTTACTCAACAAAGATCTAATTAGTAGCTCATATTGGAGACCATGTATTTGGGGGGTCAGAATCACTAAAACTCTGACAGCCTCCGAAGGCCTAATAACTACATATATATATATTTTTACAATTAATACCTTAGAGAAAAAATTCATAGAGGTGGTTAACTAATATCTGTTTTTAGTCTGAATTACTAAGCTTTTACTACATTATGAACTTCAAAGCAACGAAACTGTCCTTGAACCAATAGGAGCCAATTTTAAGACTTCAGTGTATTTATCACTTTCACTGTAGGAAGATGAATGTAGCCACATGAGTTGGCCTCAGATTTATGAAAAGTCTTTCTGATTCTAGAGTATTTGGATTTTGGAATTATAGATAAATGATGGTGGACCTGAGGGCACATCAGATTATATAAGGAGTTTTTTATTGCTCATTGCAAAGGTTGCAAACTGCTGGCCTGGGGATGGAATCTTGTGTGTGGACATGTGTTTCTTTGCCTTCTTAACATACAACACTTAGGTAAATAAATGGAGCAAAAGCTTAAAAACCAGATTATACATTAGCAAATGTCCTTTGAAAAACAGAAGCATCTGTTAACATTGGATCTGCAGCCAATTCCTAGACAATTGAATTAATTTTCTCAGTATTGGTTTCCTCATCAAAACAGTAAGAATAGTGATAGCTATGGTATGGGTTTATTTTGAAGGTCAAATGAGAAAAATGCACACTAAAATTTTTAGCAGGGTGTCTGGTTATTAAAAAATAGTTATTGTTTCACTATGTTATTGTTGTTAAAGTATTACTATTTTAAATCAGTTTTCCCTCTTGTTCTTTGTCATGGAATTCACGTAAATTGTTATACTTGTATAGCACTTTGGGGTAAATTGTGGGAGTGCTAGGGGCATGTGAAAAAGTTGAGTTTTCTTAGAATGACGTACTTATGATGATAAAAAATTAAAAATTAAGGAAGTTTTAAAATGCTGAACATGAATATTTTCAAGTGAGAAATTGGGCTCACTTTTTAAATATTAGCTTTATTTATTTATTAATTATGAATTACTTTATTTAATATTAACTTTATTTACTCATTATTTATAATGATAATAATACTCTTTATTTGAGGATAATTGTAGACCCCCATGCAATGTAAAAAATAATACAGAGAGGTCCTACGTGCCTTTTTACCCTATTTCCTCCAATTGTAGCACCTTGCAAAACTATAGAACAAGATCTCAGCCAGGATACTGATATAGTCAAGATACAAATATTTTCATCATCACAAACATTCATCATGTTGCCCTTTTATTGCCAAACCCAGTTCCCTCCCACCCTCTCTTTAATCACTAGCAATCTCTAAATTATTCATTTGTATAATTTTGTCATTTTAAAGTGAAATCATACAGTATGTAACCTTTTGGGAATGGCTGTTTTTGCTGGGCATAGATTCTCTAGAGAGTCACTCAGGTTGTCTACGGCCATACCACCCTGAACGCGCCCGATCTCGTCTGATCTTGGAAGCTAAGCAGGGTCGGGCCTGGTTAGTACTTGGATGGGAGAGTCACTCAGGTTGTTCTATGTACCAATGGTTCACTTCTTTTGATTGCTGAGCAGTATTCCATGCTTTAGTCGGTTTAGCCATTCACCTGTTGAAGGACATCACATTGTTTTAAGTTTTGGACTATTAGGAATAAAGTTCTTATCAGTATTTCTCAACAGGTGTTTGTGTGAATGTAAGTCTTCATTTCTCTGGGATAAATGCCCAAGATTACAAATGCCGGGTTGTGAATTGCATGGCTAGTTTTTAAAGAACATGCCAGACTGTTTTTCAGAGTGGTTGTACCATTCATTGTATTCTTTTTTTTTTTTTTTTTTTTTTTTTGTGGGAAGCCGCGTAGTGTGTTGAGGTATGGACCAAACCAAGCCCTGCCTTGCATCTCCTTGACATCCAAAGGTTAAACGCCTCGGGATGGAAAAGTTGAGTAGCGCTGAGAAAGGGTTTGAGCTATGTGTTCCATACCTGCCTACGCGACTCCTGCTTTAGCTTATCAGGAACAGAATTTTACAAACCCTGATCGTCAATCTATGACAGGACCTTGTTGCCCCTGCATGGGCCATAAAACCACATCTAGTACTATCTTCTATCTCTCTTATCAATAGTAACCTGCCTTTAAGCAGCTGCCATATGGCGTCAGGATGTCTGCACGTAGTCCTCTGGTATGTAGCAATGGGAAACCTTGAAACTGTTTTACTACCGATACAGGTGGTCACTTTCTTTGTTCTGTTAGATATATATAGTGGTGCATGGTTCTGAATAAAGTTGACACTGCTTGGACATCATCCTCTGTGTCCCTCCTGTCCTCATCTCTTTGCGTCTTATTGTCATTTCACCATCCTCTTACCCTCTCGACCCTGGTTGTTTGTCGTGCTGGCAGCGACATTTTTTTTTTAAGATTTTATTTATTTATTTGACAGAGATCACAAGTAGGCTGAGAGGCAGGCAGAGAGAGCGGAGGGTGGGGAGCAGGCTCCCTGCCCAGCAGAGAGCCCGATGGGGGGCTCGATCCTGGGCTTGATCCCAGAACCCTGGGATCATGACCTGAGCCAAAGGCAGAGGCTTTAACCCCCTGAGCCACCCAGGCACCCCCATTCATTGTGTATTCTCACCAGCAATGTATGATGATCCTGCTTCTTCACCTCCTTGCCAGCATTTGGTGCTGTCACAAGTTGTGTTTTAGTCATTTTGATAGTTGTGTAGTGAGACCTTATTGTTTCGGTTTGCATTTCCTTAGTGACTTAAGATGTTGAAGACCTTTTCATGTGTGTATTTGTCATCTCTGTGTCCTCTTCAGTGAAATGTCTCTTCATGTCTTTTGCCCATTTTCTTATTGGATTGTTTCTTTTTTGACTGTTGCATTTTGAAAGTCTTTTATATGTTTTAGATAGTAGTCCTTTGTTGGGTTATGTGGTTTGCCAATATTTCTCCCAAAATATAGCTTGTCTGTTCATCCTCATAGCAGGGTCCTTTGTAGACACAAAGTTTTCAGTTTTGATGAAATCCATTTAATTTTTTTTTCTATTTATGGATTATGTATCTGGTGTCAAGCCTAAGAACTCTTTGCCTATATTAGATCCTAAAGGATTTCTCCTAGTTTTTTTTTTCTTTTTTTCTTGATTTAAGTTTTGTATGAGATAGGAGACTTCAGCCAAGAGTCCTTTTTTGGGGGGGTGGGTCATGGATTTCCAAATGTTAGAGCACCCATTTGTTGAAAAGGCTGTCTTTCCTCCATGCAATTGCTTTTGCATCTTTATAAATTATTTTTATTTTTATCAGATTCCTTTTTGTTTCAAGAACGTTCTTTAGCTACTTTTTTGTGGTAGTCTGGTGGTGATAATTTCTCTTAATCTTCCCTTTTTGCACATTGTTTTATTTCTCCTTCATTCTCTTTTTTAAGATTTTTATTTATTTATTTTAGAGAGAGAAAGAGATCATGGGAGGAAGGGGTAAAGGGATGGGGAGAGAGAAACCCAAGCAGACTCTGTGCAGAGCATGGAGCCTGACACGAGCTCAACCTCAGGACCCTGAGATCAGACTTGAGCCAAAATTAAGAGTCAGAGGCTTAACCAACTACGCCACACAGGTGCACCCTGATTATATACTTTTATAGTTGGGAGGGAGTTAGAGACAGTACAAGCCTTCAAGGTATTTTGAAAACAAGGTTTCTAGGACCTTGAGGGGGGCTAGCTATTGTTAGGAACAGGTCATTTATTACTGCTTAGTAAAATCTCAGTCATGAGACTCTTCAGATGTGTGTCAGTGGGCCATATGTTTGGAGGATGATTGCCAACATATATCTTAATATATGTTGGGAATATATTGTGGGAAGTCAGTGGGAAGGGGGGGTAGAGATAAAGGAAGTTTCCAAAGGAAGTTTTATATGTTAAAGTAGATGTACAGGATCCTGGGGGTTGGGCTAAGATTGCCTTTTGCAGAGTATTAACGTCGAGGCAGCTGAGTTCCTAGAGCAATGTCACTCTGCCTGTGTCAAGGACTTGTCAGTGGGCTGTAAGTAGTAAGGGAATTTAATTTTTTTATTTTGCCTTTGTTTTTCACATCATTTACCATGGCTGTTTTTAAATTTTTGTCAGATAATTCTAACATTGCTGTCATCTCAGTGTTGGCACTGTCTTTTTTCATTTAGTTTCAGATCTTCTTGGTTCTTGCTAAGGCAAGTGACTTTTCTTTCTTATATTTTGCTAGGAAACTCTGGATCCTATTTAAAACTCGCAGCAGTAGAAGCCAGGTGGAGGTTGAAATTTAGTTCAACACTTGTCCATCACTGAAACCCAATGTGGAGGTAGAGCTCCTTATTACAACTGGGCTGTGGTAGGAATCCAGCTTCTTTGTGGCCTCTACTGGTATGACTGTAGTGGTAGCCTTAAGTCTTAACTTTCTTTTTTTTTTTTTTTTAAAGATTTTATTTATTTATTTAACAGACAGAAATCACAAGTAGGCAGAGAGAGAGAGAGAGAGAGAGAGAGAGAGCAGAGGAAGCAGGCTCCCCGGCTGAGCAGAGAGCCCGATGCGGGGCTTGATCCCAGGACCCTGAGATCAAGACCCAAGCTGAAGGCAGAGGCTCTAGCCCACTGAGCCACCTAGGCGCCCCAAGTCTTAACTTTCTACTAAGCCTCCTCTGACATCACTCCAGTGGGGAAGAGGAGAGGTGCCTTGTTACTCCTAGGTGGGAATGGAAGTTCTGATTCCTTACTGGATTTTTTTTAATATCACCTGGGCAAGGGTGTTGGGGCACCTTTTTATAGCTTGCAAGAGTGGGAGTCTTGGCTTTTCACCTGGCCTTTGCTTGTATAGATGAAAGGGAGGTCAGACCAGTTTCTTCTGTGGTGTGACCAAGACAGCATTAATATTTCCCTTGGCTTCACCAAACTGTGGATGGCTTCTTTCTCTCTTTAGGTCTGTAGACTTTCCTTTTCCTATAGCATTTATTTTAGAAAACTTGTAATTCCTTTCTCTGCCTCTTTGTGATGCAATTTAAAAAAAAACCTTCTAGCCAGTTTTATAACCCAGGAATGTCTTTCTCAAGAACCTTGAAACCATCTTTTTTGAAGTGTAAATATGGAAGGATATAGTACCTTTATCTTCCAATGTCTGTGGGAGGGTAAGAGCCTAGATGCAGTAGTAGGTCACCAATTAGCAAACACAGATGAACTAATTACAGAGAAGAATATTTGCAGACTCAAGAATAACAATGTGCTAGACTGCATCCCATTGAAGAACCCCCTCCCAACAACCCTCTAGTACTTTTCCACTAGCTCATCTCCAGTGCTTAAAAACCTTCTGCCTTTTGTTTTAAGTAGTTGAGTTTAGTCTCTCTCTCTCCAGTTGCAGTGGTCTTGAATAATTGTTTACCTTTGTACCAAGCAATTTTAGTTTTGGTAAATGATTGGTTGAAGTGGAGTGATGATTATTTTAGGAGTTTCTGTTTTGCTAGACTGCCCCTTTCTTGGTTCTTGTGCTGGAGAAAATAGGATTTTATTCAGGTCTTTTCATATCCATACCCCTGGGCATTTCTGGATTGTTTTATTTTTTTTTAACTCCAAATATGGGATATATGAGTTGAAGAAAAAGCCCAGAGAACTCACTACTATGTCATTCCTCAAGTCCCATGGTTCTTAATCAGTCTGACTTCTTCTCTCTCTCCAACTTTCAGAGTCTTTTTTGGTTTGTTTTATATATATTGTGCAAGGTTTTTACTTATACTTAGTGGGGGGAGTAGGGGGAAACGTCTACCCCCTGTCTCTGAAAGTGAAAGTCCTAACTCTTAATTTTTTAACATCATGTTTGTCCTTCAGTGGCTACTCTACTTCTTCATACTCTTGGCAGTTGTAATTAGGGAGAGGAATTTTGCTCTTATAAGTGATAATATATTAAGTTTTTTAAAACAAACAATTACCCCAAAATTTATTGCAGTTGACATTATATTTAAGAAATTGAATAGTTCTTTATCTTTCATAACTAAATGTAATGTTGAAACAAGTTGTGATAACAGGAATGGGTTTAGAATTTAATCAAACTCTTGTATGTCAAATATTTCAAAGCCACAACAAGGCTGCAATTTGTGACTGTATCTCTCCTATAAAAACTGTCATCTGATAGTTAGCTTGTGCGCTGAACAACAGGAACAACAACAAAACACGTGGGCTGCAAATGGACAGAAGTAGAGATGTAGGATAGCTTTCAGCCTGCTGTCTGGAGCTGCTCCTTACAAAGGCTCCTGTCTGGACAGCTCACCTTTTCTTCATCATCCACAAACTATACTTTGGTCCACCTACCAAGTTCTTTGGATATCTTGGACCAACCATAGCTCCTTCAGTGCCTCTTCATACACAGTTTCCAGATGCCCAACAACACAGTTGTATCTGGTTGCTGACAGACATCGTTGCCCAAGTGGGAGTGGAACTCATTGACCACATGTAGCATGCCATCTTGGGCAGGGCCGATTGATTTGCCAACTTAGCGGGCTCGAGGGGAGAGAACCACCAGAAATCTCAGAGCTAATGCCAGCCTCCCCAGACCCCCTAGCAAAGCTTCCTTATGGAGGAAAGTTACCCTCTAGGAAGCCTAACAACTTCTGGTCATTCCTGCCTCTGTGAAGGCTGAGATGATCAGTAACTCATGGCATACCTGTAACTTGCTGCACGACAGTTGGGAAGCTCTGATTTACATGCAAAGATGATGGCTCATCTGTCTTACTCTTCTCTCCAGCTCCTACCAATATGCCAGGAGTCAGGTACCACTTAGTAAGTGGTCACTGAATGAATTTACAAAAGAATGGATGTAATCATCTCTGGATTTTCTATGCTCTGGATGGACAGGTAGCTTTAGCCTTTCATTATTTATAACAGTCTCCCCGTAAAAAGAGGTGGCTAGGATAGAAGAAGGTTTTCAAAAGGTAAATAACCATTTTCCTATTTGTCAAGTTTTGGAACATCCCTATCGAGGGAAGAATGGAAACAATATCACAACTAAATTGCCAAATCAATAAATTTTAGCTGTACTAATACAGAGAGCAGGGATTCCATCTTAATACCTAAAGTGAGAGGTGCTTTGAAGTTTATCAGCTGTGCACAGATATATTTTGTAGTTGGAAACATCAAACACTAGGCTGACAGTTAACATCTTGGGTGCTTTACCACAAACAAAAGGCAAATGCTATTTGACGATCTGTTTATTTCTTAAGGTTCTAAGAACAAGGCACAGACGTTACTTTTGGCTAACAAGAAACAAAAGATGCTGCATGCACAGCATTGCCCATCTCAAATGGGTGTATTTTCTGCTGCACTTGTTTTCTTTTGTGACTGCTCTACATTTCCTTGAAATGTATCCCTAGTCTGTTCTTCTAAAACTGGTATTTCTTAAAAAGCTCAGCTTCAAAAATGTCAAACATAATGAAAAATGAAAATCACAAAAGAGAAGGTTGTTCACAGCCACTCCCCTGGGGTTCCCTCATGTTTCTGGGTCACCATGCCGACTCTCCATGCGTTAGAAATAACATCCATAGTATACTTAGCAGGTAACCCCTTGTGATCAGGGTCAGAGTGGTCTCTAGATAAACAAAGCCAACCCTTTCCTTGAAGACAATGCCACATCTGTTCAGAAATACTCCACACCGTCCACCAAAGCAGTTCCAAAAGAAGTTCTCCTTTCAAAGTGTAAGAAAAAGAAAGTTCCTTTGGAAAAATTATAAAAGGGCACTTTATTTTCATCATCTGGGGCTAGAGCAGATGAAGGGCATGGGAACAGAGGCCTGCCAATAAGCGAAGGGGGTTTGGATGAATTTGATGAAGACCATTGAAGGGAGGCAATAAATAAGCACGAGGTACCAATGGAATGAGGATGTGTAAGCTCAAATCAATATAGGGGAGAAGCAAATGGCACGAATCTCAGAAGATTAAAGCCAGAAATGAGCTTTACAGATTATAAAATCCATTCTTATCTTTTAAGGATGGGCCACCTGGAGTCAAGAAAGAAGTAACCCGAAGAAGCTTGATCCCATATGTGCTTCCATGCGTATATTCTTAATATTAATATTAGCACCGATTATCTTACCGACAGTTTATTCAGTATGTGCTATTGTGCCAAATGCTGTGAGGAAGTGTTTAAAATCATAGACTTTGGAATTAAAGAGGACCAAATTTCAGTACTAACTACCACCTGCCCGCTATGTGACCTTGACCAGGTTACATAATTGATACCTCTCAGGTGCCCTTTCTTTATTTGTAAGCTTTTGAATTAATAGTAGCTTTCTCAGTGGTTGTGGTTGCATTTAGAGTAGAGAATGTAGGTAAAAATCTTAGCAAAGCACTAGGCATATGGTAAATGATCCATAGGTATAATTATTATTTATACCAACTATCGTGAATTGTTATATTTATTATTCAATATCATTATTAGTATTAACAATTATTAATCACTGATTTCTGTTGACATATGTTTACATATATTTATATCAATATTACATATATATCTATGTAAATATTTGTATTCATATGAATATCTCTTTCATTTGCCACATGCTTCACAAACTGAATAGGAAGATAGTCATACTCCTAACATCTTAAAATTCTCAATAAGCAACAGAAGCTTTTGTGCAGAGCTATAGGCATAGATAATAGTACTGGATATTGAATCCAATTGATATGCTGCTTTAAATATTGAATGCACTGAATATTTATATAGTATAATACATGCTCCATATATCCATTCACTGAAACTTTCCATAGCTTTTTTTGAGTATTGCAGTTCCTATTGAAGACTTCCCTGTCTTGATATTTGTAACAGACCCTAGAGTATCTGCGTTTCTTCTAATTCTCAAAATCACACTGTGCAGTGATTTTATAAAGGGAACTCGCACAGAGAAGAAACACTAGGAGATCCAGTTAAACCCAAACTCTCACTGCCTCCTCTAGAAAGTATCCTAAATGGCCAGATACCCTTCACAGCTTTTAAGAGGGCCATTCTGTCTGCCCGCTTTGTTCCAAATTGTTTCATTTTGAAACATCACATCAGTGGGCTGTTGGCATGCCTGAGTGTTTATCTGACTGTCAAAGGCTTGGGTCCTTCCTCAGGTTTCTCCTGGCTGCCAGTTTGGTTTGTAATGTCTGAGGGGATAATGAGAACCAATTTCTAACTGTATTATTTGGCGAAATCCAGAAACTTCATTACTGAGCAACGCTGGTTGATGAGTGTTATTTCAGTATCATCTATCTGAATAGATGGTATGCTAGGAACTGGGAAGTGTCTGAGATTTTATCCTCAATGTAAATTAGTTACTTAGTTGTCCCAGTTTCATAGATGCTGGCAGAAGACACAAGACTTCTGGGTCAGAGACAAAGGACTTTATTACTCACAGCACAACAGAGACAGCATGAGCTTTATGTTCACTCTGGTTTCCCTTGTCCCTAAATGCTATGGGACATTGCAGAGGTGAATGCTACAAACACAGTGGGTCTGTATCTCAGCTGATATTAGGGAAATGTCCAATCTTATCAAGGGTGGTGCTAGCAAACCTGCCCAACCTTTGCTCCAGAAGCTCTCTGTTCAGGAGACAAATCTACCTTCTGCTCTAGAGAGAGAGAGAGACATCATCTTTATCTTCCCAGGATGTTTGCTATACAAATATCTTTGCAAAGATAGTCTAGAATGAAACATGTCAGTGCTTTTGCTCAGAAGATGAGAGAAACTCAGGAAACCGTGGAGGATCCTATCTCAATACTTGTGCCACATGGGCAGGTTGGGATGGGGACATAGGAAGAGTGACCTATTTATTTAACTTTTTTAACCTTTAAAAAAAATCTTTAAAATAAAATTGCTTTATTTTTTCATCATGATAAGTGTACTCTTTAATCCCCACCCCCTATTTCCTCCACTCCCCCACCCACCTCCTATCTGGTAATCATTAGTCTGTTCTCTACAGTTAAGAGTCTATTTCTTGGTTTGTCTCTCTCTTTTTTTCTTTGCTTATTTGTTTTGTTTCTTAAATTCCACATGAAAGAAATAATATGGTATTTACCTCTCAGACTTATTTTGCTTAACATTATATTTTCTAGCTCCATCCATATTGTTGCAAATGGTAAGATTTCATTTTTTATGGATAAGTAATATTCATATATGTAAATATCCCACATCTTTATCCATTCATGTATTAGTGGACACTTGGGCTGCTTCCATAGATTGGCTATTTTAAATAATGCTGCAGTAAACATAGGGGTATATGCATCCCTTTGAATTAGTGTTTTTATAATTTTTTGATAAATACCCAGTAGTATGATTCCTGGATTATAGGGGAGTTCTACTTTTAACCTTTTGGGTGAATCTCTATACTGTTCTCTCCATTGGCTCCACCAATTTGCATTCCCACCCACAGTGCACAAATCTTTTGTTTTCACCATATCCTTATCAACCCTTGTTGTTTCTAGTGTTTTTGATTTTAGGCATTCTGTCAGGTATGAGATGATATCTCATTGTAGTTTTGATTTGCATTTCTAACAAGAGTAACTTCTGCTTCATGTTTTATGTTGTGGATTTCTGCGTAAGCTTTCATTTAAAGACAGATTTCTATGGTTAACACCAAACCTAGCAAATAAAAAAACCCTCAAAACAAAACAAAACTAACATGTAATATAACATGGAGTGGAGAAAACAGTGAGCTGTGGGTTAAAAAGATTGTGCGATAGTTTCTCACATTAACTAATGTGTGTTAGTGAATGAATTGCTCAAACATTAAGAGCCTCACATTTATTTGTAAAATGGTGAGAACAATGTCTATCATACAAGGTAATTGGGAAGTTTGAATAAGATAGTGTATTGGATTCTGACACACAGCCCTCAAAAATAGTGCTTTTCTTCTGTAGCAGATCCTGCTAGTACACTACTCAGATTTTCTAGGATGCCCTTTATCCGTTCGATGCAACTGTCCATCAGCTGCTGTAGTAGCTGCTGCTAAAGGCTCATCCCTACAGCTTTCTGTGGACGGCTGCTCTTGGGTAACTGGGCGGACTTTCCTAGAGGTATGCTGGAATTTTGTCCTCTCCCTCTTCCCATGGCCAATGGTTGACCATTGTAGATTCAAATCTCCAGCAACTAAGCATCACATTGGGACAGAGTCTATGATGCAGTGTACGCTCCAGAGTTCCCAGGGGATTAGTCTAAAGTTAGACCAACCTAAAACCACATTTTACTCAGTGTCTCCCCCACCCCTTTTCTGCTTTCTTCCCTTCCTTCTGTGTCTCTTCTGGAGAGGACTCCCTTAATAAGTCACTTGAACATGAATCCATGTTTCTTGTTCTGCTTCCAGGGAACTTGGCCTAAGACAGTATTCATACATTGGCTTCCATGTTGGACAAATGATACAGTGTTCAACTTTACCAGAAATGTTGACAATCTGATTGTCTTTAGTATATATCTCTATGCGCTCTTTATCATTTCAAAATATTGGAAATGAGAAGCGTATCACTTTTGTTGTCCTCATTTAAAACAAGAAACATTTCCTTTACATAAATAAATTGAAAGAAAACAGATTATTTTAGCAGAGAAATCAAGGGGCATATCATTTTCTTTGTTTTCTTTATTTCATTGACCCAGATCTGTAATTAGCACTTCATTTTCTATTATACAAGCACACATGCATGTGTGCACATGCACATGTGCATGCACACACAGACACACAGACTGCTGTAACGCTTGTTTTAAAAATGTGAATTTGTTCCAACATGATTGATATATTAGGGAACAATTTGAGCATGATGTGAACTTTGCATTTACTTATGTGCAATTTCATTTGTGAGAGACACTACATGAATGCAGAAAACTATACTGAGCTGATGGATACAAAAATCACACACACACATGCAAAACCCTCAAACACCTATGGGCTACCTTGGCTTACTGCATATGATATCCTGCAATGTTGTGTTTTGCATTTCTTTCATATTGGTGAACTTCTCTACATTAAAATCAAAACACTCAATATCCCAAACATGGGTTAGTGTCCTGGGTCAGAATCACTAAGCAATGTATGCCAAAGGAAAGCTTTAAGTATTGAGAGAAATGGGAATATGTGATATCTCTTGAGCAACAGGCATAAAGGAATCCACTTTGGGGACCATCAGAGAAAATGCCATGAAAATAAAGGGAAGGTCTATGACCTCAAGTCCTGTGAAGTCAATAAGAACATGGCCTAAAGAGATAAAAGAAATGGAAAGACTGTTAAGCATATGGATTGAAGACCAAAGAGAGAAGAAAAAAAATCAGGAACAACCTTTCTCACAATCAAAGAGAAAGCACTGTCTATATACGAAGACCTTAAATGAAATCATATAATCCTGCAGAATCGGCTCCTTTTAGTGCTAGTCAGGACTGGTATGGTGGCTTCAAACATTGCTACAATTTCCAAAGCCTTCAGTTGTTGGGTGAAGCTGGGAGTGCAGATGAGAAAGCCCCAAAAGGAATTTCCAGTGGAGATACAGAAGTTAATTGAGGAAGGTATTCATTGGATCAAATCAACAATTTTGAAGAATTGGATGTCTATTATGAATGCAAACCTCAAAAGATATATATCTTAGAGGCAGAAACACATGCTCAAAGATTTAGATCTGCAAGACTATAAATTCTGATAAACTCCCATGGATTCCAATAAGTCACGAGCTGCAATCTTTTTCACGGCCATTTTCACAAGTGGTTTATGTATTTTTAACCATTATCATGAATAAAACTATGCTTTTCTCAGGTTCCCATCAGCTTTGTATTCCTCTCATTAAGTTTTTGAGGACTTTGTCTTACCTCCATTTTCCCCATAAGTCCTGCAATTTTTATTGTGCTCTTTTGCATAGCATGGTGGATTTTAGGAAGGTGTATGTTGTGTTATAGGAAAATATGTGTGTGTGAATTCTTCCATACTGTTTCCTCTGCGTGGAACATCCTTCCCTCCCTATTCTATTACTTACCTCTTACTCTCTCTCCATATTGCTCTCTAGTTCTTTAGAAAAGATTACTCTCTTTGGCTTACTGCCCATAGAGCAGACTCAGAGACAAGGATTTGGAGAGTGCAGGTAGTTTCTTTGGGAGGAGATTCTAGGAAGAACTGGTTGGAAAGGATATGAGGCATATCACAAATGGAAGGAGCATTACTGAGCAGGTGACCTCAGTGGGCACCTGAGGCTCAAGGCTTCTGGAGCTTTCTGGGAGACTGTGTGGAACACATTGCAGGGTTGTCCCATTGGGGGCAACGGACTAGGATGTTTATCCTACTGCTCTCTGTCATTGTCTGAGGGCTGCTCTCGAGAGCATTAGCTCCCTGGCACTCCATGTCTGCCCCTCGTGTGGGCTGAGAGAACTCCCTTAGATGGAAAGTCGCAGGTGTTTGCAGTAGAATGCTATTAACGTATAATGAAATGGTGAATGCCCATGGGATATGGTGTGTGTTTGGGTTGGGTGAGAGGGGCGGGAAAGAACCCAGCATCTGCTACTCTTCCACGGACTTTGTGGTCAAAGAAAAATGCTCCTGTTGTACTTCCTTGCACTAACATTCTAACAATCCTTTCTTTGTAGCACTTATCACAATGGGCCATTTTTCATCTATTTATGGATTTTTTATATATAGTCAGCCAATTGAACAATTCAAGAGCTAATTGTTCTGCAGATCCACTGTTGCTATGATGGAAACCTGAAATAGGCAGGTGAATGTAGTTACAGCATGGAAATTGGCAAACGCCACAAAGTATCCCCCTCCCTTCCAACCCCCCACTTCCTTCTGGAGACCTGGTTGTTACACATTGGAGAACCCAACCACTGCCTGTGTCTGCTTCGTGTCACTGCTATATGAACCCCTTCCTTTTCCTCTGGGCCAGGCCACCCGGTAGACTGGGTCCCCTCTGTGAGTGAACCAATTCACTGGCTGGATGAGGCAATTGAGAATGCTTGCTTGGGTTGTGAAGAATGTCTATCGAAAACCACAATATTCATCTTGGATGAGCGGATATTGACCTCTTCTTGGCAGTAATTAGGACACAGGAACTGTTGCAACTTGAAGACCCTGTGTCATCAGTGAGAAGGAGGGTATGTGTCATCCTAATTGCCCTGCCGAGAGGACATTCATCTACTCCGTCCTGGTGCTGAATATTATTTAGCCTCAGAGAAGAAGGGGGAAGGTTATGAATTCTTGAGACTGTACTTTCACCTGTCAAGAACGTGTTACTCTTGTTTTTAAAGCATTATTACATAGACTCTGTGAGACCAAATACAAGCACAGAGAAGTTGAACTTTATAACTAATAAATCTCTTTATGATTCTAAGTATCTGTGATCTCCTGCCAATAGCTTTGACTGTTTTTAAAAATGGTGGTGTTAAGATACATCGCTGGGGATGGGTTATCAGCAACAGTAACCAGAACCTCCAAAAACCTGTGCTACATTCATGTCAGTGAATGAATGGGAAATATTTGGGGGGGGGGGCGGGGAACAAAACAGCTCTGGGGGAAGATGATCTGAGGTGTATGCATTCAAGCTGATTTGCTATGATTTGATAGACTTGTGCACTTCCAGAAACAAGCTTCCTTGGGTCAGATGGACTCTCCAGTGCTCACAGTCATCATTCAGAGATAAATGCAACTTGCTGTAAAACAGGCAAGTTTCTAACTCCCAGTGACCAGCCAAAGAGCAATTATTTTTGACATGGAATATATTGTTTCCGAGGTACAGTCTTTTGTAATATTGAGAGGCCTGCAGTTATCCGTGTCAAAGAAGAGAGTACAGATTTTTAAATCGTAAGCCGTGGGAGATGTGTCTATGTGTGGTGTACAAAGGCAAGGCTGTATGCAAAGCTTTATTTTTTTTTCCTCTGTAACTTTTAAGTTAAGTTCTTGCTCTAACTCCAAAAGTCCCCAGCAACTTTATACCAATAGTTATGGTTGCAATCACCAGCTGCTATTTCTACCTGGGGTTTTATGGACATGAGGATGTCAGGTATTTGGTTACAATCATGCAGGTCCACATCTGAAAGTTGCAAAAATGTTATCTGATTCATATAACCGCTGGTGGTCCCCGGGTCTGCAGTTCAGTGGGCCAACAACTCCCACTGGCTACGTGTCATTATCAAGGTTCCACCAGTATGGCCAGCATGAGGTTGAGCAGAATAAAGCATTCCTATTTCTGTACCTCTGAATCAAGATCATAATAGAAAATAATCTGTGCATGTTTACTTTTAATTTATTTTTAATCAGCTTCATTTTAATCAGAAAATTGTATCTAGAAAAAACTCGGTGAATGAAATCTAGAAGAAATGACATGAACACTTAATATTGTGTTGACATGCTTTTTAATATAACAATTCAGCACGGATTTATGCTAGACCAATGAGATATTTTTAAGGAGAAGATTAAATATTTAAAGTGCAAAGAAATGAGGAACTTTTTCTAAACCTGCATGATGCAAGGAATTAGCCCCAGGACTTGTGTTTCTGTGACCTTCGTCTAATACTTTGTGATCTCATTTTCCTATACAAATAATGTACCACAACTACAAAAATAGAGAATTTTGAAATTTTGATAATATAACGCTTATTTTTCAGGCAGGATTTTAAATGACTTTTTGCCATTTTTCAATTTACCTGGCTTTTGTAGGTTTCATTTGTCTAACAAACAATGATTGGCTAACTAGTATGTATAAGCACATACTAATGAAACATCCAAACTTCTTAGAAAATACACAAGAGATTCCTACACATGTCAGTTTTTATTTGCATTGAATTCATTGTCTGCATTATACATACTACATTTTATAATTTCAAAATGCATATCACATGACACACTGAAAAGTATGCATTGAGACATTATATTATTGTGGAAAAATCACAGACAGTGGAACCAGATCTTTTGGGCTTAAATCCCAGTCTCCTCTTTTACTAGCTAGCTCTCTATATAATGTATGTGTCATTTTCTTGCATATAAAAGAGAGATGTTACTAATAGTACTTATAAGTGAGGATTAAATGCAATGACTGTGTGTATATATATTGTGTAGAATAATTCTTAGCATATAGTAGTCATCATATTATTGTTAATAGCTAATAAATATACAGTGCTTACTGTGTTCAACACACTGGGTTGTGTTCCTCACTGGAGACAGATTTCTCTAGAGCAAATAAATAACTTGCATTGTAGTAGGGAGACATACATGCCCATCCACAAATAGCTATGACATAAGACAGTACATAATATAAGAGATTATTGTCAAGAGTCAGAGAAAGGAGCGAAATTTGAGCTATGATCCAAAATAGGACTCCTGGTTCTCCGAGGACATATGCATGAAGTATGTCACAAGTACAGGGACCATATTTTGATTCAAGGAAGCATCCAATGCATGATAAAACTGTGCTTTTTACAAAAATGACCACACATTCCACAATGTATTTTTTTGTGTAGGTGTTATCTTTATGTTTCACTGAAGCTAGTTGCTTCAATGGCTGGATAAAATATTTTCTAATGCTATGGAAAGACCTCCGACTTGAAGATGTGGAGACCATATTCTTTGCATCAGCTAACTTAGAAATCTGGGAAGCTTCCCAGGGGGCAAGATGACCTCTAAATGCCCTTCTACCTCTCCAGTCCTGCTTTTTGTTTTTTTTTTTTTTAACACTTTCAGTTAAGTTTGCAGTTCAATGCAAACACTCGAAAACCTCTATGCAAAATGAGTTTTTAGATCTATAAATACAATCTAGTGTGGATGCTAGGGAGGAAGATAAAAATGGATTTTGATGCTTGCTTTGTTAATTCACTAAGGTTTTTATATGATAGGAGAATGATGAAGAAGAAAATCTCCATTTGGTTTGAATATTTGTTGATAAATCGATAATTTATATTGGTTAAAGGGAAGTTTCCCTGCAGAGTACCACCTTACTTTAACTCTCATGGTCACTGCATTGGATTATTAAGTTAGTAAGAGAGTCCTTCTGCTGTGACCAAGATTTCTCTTGTTAGATACATGCCATAGAAAGAATTGCATAGACAGTAAGCTTCCTGAGGCAAAGCACTGTAGCTGCTTGAAACTTACTTTCCTATGAATTTGGCAAGTTCTGAGTAGGAGTATCTTCTCTTTCTGGGATGTTCTAACACTGGTCCCGCAACTAAGTCTTGTTGGTTCTGAGTGGCATAATCCCAGATTATGTGTGGTCAGAGGATAGGAGGCTCTGATTATGTTGGTTTTTATCCTAAGGCTGCCCATTAGGCTTGAGGTAAGTCAGCCTCCCTGAGCCATGGGCACAAGATCAAGGAAGGGTGGTTTCCAAAGGAAATCTGGATAGGATTACCTAAGAATGGAAGAAGTTGCTGTTCAGTGGAAAAGGAGCCAGTACCCCTATCCGGCAAGGGCAAACTAGACACATGGTTCTACAAAGGGCCCACCACCCATCTATGTGTCAAAAAATAGCAATGGAATCCATAAATAACTTGACATTTTCTTTTCACTCAGTTGTCTCATTTTAGAGCCCTCTTTCAAGAGGAAGTTGAAGAATTATTATGCCCATTAGTATCTGAAATGATGTAATGGTACTCTATCTGTCAAATTGCTTAAAATTATTTGTATTAAGGGCACACAATGTGTCCCTAGCCTTTGCTCAAATAACATTTGCCTTCTTATTTAAAGATAATATATCTTCTAAACAGAGGATAAATGGAGAGTAAAATAAAACCAAGAGGCACATTCTATGCTGGCCAGAGGACTTAGAAAGTGTAAAAATTAGGTTTAGAAATTAATCATTGTAGATAGCTATTGTAGATTAATTTAACTAAGATATTTAATATTAGGATATGTGGCTTTTAGTCATTGTTGTTACTTAAATACTATGCTTAACAAAAGAAATAATTGTCTCCAGGGCACAAAAACATCCTACTAAAATATAGACAGAGTTTGGGCTAGAAGAACATATGCTACTTTTACTGAAAAGGATGAAGAATATTCAGTTTACATCATATTCATATATTTTTTAAAGATTTTATTTATTTATTTGACAGAGGGAGAGAGATCACAAATAGGCAGAGAAGCGGGCAGAGACAGAGGAAGGGAAGCAGGCTCCCCACTGAGCAGAGAGCCCGACTCGGGGCTCCATCCCAGGACCCTGAGATCATGACCTGAGCTGAAGGCAGAGGCTTAACCCACTGAGCCACCAAGGCGCCCCCATATTCATATTTAAAAAAAAAAAAACCATTTAAGTATTTCAGAGCAGATCAATTTTGACACCGGAATCCAAAAGATCTTGATATGTATCCTCTGTCTGCAACTCAGGAATAGTGTGACTTTGGGCCATTCATTTTGATCCCTTAAGCCTCTGAATGAATAAAATGAGGGTGGAACATAGCACTTACCCTAAGGAGCTTTGTAAGAATCAGACGAGGTGGGCTACTTACTAGGCATGCAATGCACCACTGTTACTTTTACTCTTGTCATAGCTATGATACAGCTATTGTTTATGTAATCATTCTGCTGTGGATAAAAATTTCTGGATCAACCTGAAAATGAACATTTTTGTATATAAATGCCTTTTCTTGGTAGTTTGGCCTATTTCCTTGGAATAGAGCTCTAAAAAACCGTTCCCAGGTCATGCATTTCCAGAGTTACAATATTTTGAAATTCCATCCTGGTGCCTCAGTCACTGGGTTTACTCCTGGACCAGAGGCTTCTTATTGCATTGCAAATAGCCACAGGAGCGTGGCTTGTTTTCTGTGGAGTGACCCACACCCCGTGGTCTACTTTCCTGGTTGCTGGCCTTTAAAAAGGCTAACTAACAAGCTGTTAGACCGCTGCCCTTTGAAAGGGCAAATCCCAGACTGCATTCCCAGACCAGAATTGCTTATTTGTTTGAGCCTGATATTTTTGTTCTGCACATGCTAGAAGGTTTTCAGGTTGGTGCTGGTGTTTGTCCCTCAAAGCTGTGAGGGTTGCCGCTACCGGGAAACGAATGAAAACATAGCATCAATGTGCCTAAATTATGGTGTTGCTTTCCCCCAATCAGCTCGTTGGTTTGTGTAAGGGCCTATTTAGCCAAAACGGCTCCATTTCAGTTGAATAGCCATTTTGTTGTTTATGCAGTAAAACTTAAACGGACCCTGTCCCCCACAGGGGACTTACTTAAAACAAGTCCCGGAAACCAGTCCCAGGTAACAAAGCCCAAATACAAGGGCGGGTCAGGCCAGGGGGAGGTATCCAATCAGTAGGGCGCATACTGTCTCCCTGGCTACCAAGGAATATGGGCCCTGCCCTTTGGGTGCCTTTTGGGCGCCAATTCTGACCAAGGTGATAGGGTAGTTCAAATGTCTACTATAGGGGAAATTGTAATTCAATTGGTCACTTATGTGTGACCTAGCATGACTTTGCAACTTTCTCTGTGCGTTGCAGTCTCATTGGCCACCTGTGTGTGGCCAGGCCCAACCACATGGCCTTTGCTCTATAAAAGTTAGTCTATAAGGCAGGGAGGGGTTGCCTCTTTGTAAGAGACGGCCCGGCAGGTCAGTTTGATTCTTGATGCTTGGCGCGAAATAAAGCTTTGCTTGACCTTCGCTTTGTATCAGTCTCGCTCCTGTGATTACGGACCCAACAGTTTGGTGTGTGGATTCATGCCCATATTTGTTTTCCTTAGGGAAAATAATCTTAGAGAGAAAGAGAAAGATGTATTAAGAGATAGATGAGAGATGGGAGGATTTGGAGTAATTTATAAAGATAGAGAATTTAAAATATGTAGGAGCCATGCTTTTCATCTACTGACTCAGAATAAATAGGGCAGTATACAAAGTTGAACTAGAGTGACCAACTGTTCCAGTTTGCCTGCAACTGAGGGATTTTTTTTAGGATAGGGGACTTCCGGTGCTGAAACAGAGAAGTCTCGGGCTTACTGGGGTGGGGAGATTGTCAGACTAAAACCATGTCCTGGATCAATAGTCTTTTAATAAAAGTCCCTTTTGCTTGGTCTGTTTTACACTGGATTTCTGTCGCTTGGTACAAGAACCATGATGAAGGAACCTCACTGCCCTGCGTATCCCCCTCAGTAGTGCTTGGGACCCCTCTGCTGGCAGGTGGTAGTAGGGTGTGCGTCTCTATGCAGATTCTTCTTAGAGACCCTTACCTCACTCCAGATCAGTCACCCTCCTCCCTCACGGTGCGCTGGGCTTGCTTCAGGAGGCAGTCTGGTGAGAGCTCTGAGTTTTCCCCCCAAGTCATACAAATGAAAGTAGATTTTGTAGAAGAGTCCTGTTAGGAAGGACATGCTCGTTTTTCATTTTTTATTTTTCTTAATCCTTGCTGTTACCTTTAACAGCGATCCCAGATTCATTTGGTATGACAAGTGTCTCACAATTGCCTCTGAGTCATGTGCCCACTTTGCTACTGCTGCCGTTCCCGCTCTTTATGATGAGGAAGATTACCATCCTCATTACCTTTCTTTCTCAGCACCTTTCTTTTTCTCATTATCAAGAGCCACCTTTTACTAAGCAATATTGGATGAAGCACTTTACATTATCTTATAAATTTCACTGTGGAATTCTAAGGGTTAAGTATGATTAGCCTCATCTCACAGGTGGGAGGGCAAAGGCTCAAGAGTTTAGACACTTCACACTAACAGGCAATGGTATATTCCCAGGGAGAAGCATGGAGGTTTGGGAGTCAGGTGAACTTGGGCACAAATCCTAGCTGCTCTCCCTTGCCAAAGATCATGCAGCTGCTCAGGAGGAAACATTGTTCTTCTCTAAAGAAGTTTCTTCTCTAAAGAAGGTTCTTCTCAGAGGCTCCTATCAATGGCCCATGAATTGTGTTTTTAAGCTTCCTTGTATCAAATCCCAGGAGGACCTCCAGAAAATGCAGATTCTGATTGAGCCGGTTTTGTGATAGACTCAAAGGGCACATTGGTGATATAAGGCTGCATTTCTTAGACCAGCGGGGGTGGGAGCAGGAGCTCCTGCAGTCACGGAGTCCAGGAAATCAGTGGGGGATGTGATCAGAGCAGTTAGAATGTTTCTCTTTGTGCACAGAGTGCACCTCATTGTCTTGACCCCTGGCCGGTTGCCTTGTCTGATCAAGCTCTTTAAACCCTGCAACCCCAAACACAAAAAGCTTCCCTCCTTAGCCAATTGCTTACTTTGCATTAGAATGAAGGAGGCTTCTGCTTGACTCAGAAGCTTCAGTTCCCTCCCAAGTCATAATCCTGTGAAAGGAGAAAGTCTCTTTATAGAGGTAAGAGGTAGAGGAGTGGGCAGTTGGCTTCTTCCTGAGTACTGGTATTAATAGGGGTAAAAAAAATTCAGCTCTGGCCCATGAGTGCCAAAGAGTGGTTCTGAACTTCTTTTGTTCCTGCCCTTCTCTTTGATTAATATGATTCTTTAGTAACAAATCCTCTGTCCACACAGAATATTGCATACCTCGTGAGCATTTGGTGATTGAGGGCTTGTTGAATTTGCTCTATTCACGTATCCCTTAATGATCCAGAAAACGTTTCATTCCTTAACCTGTGTCATAAAACAAAAGCAGTCTATTTCAGAGCAGCTTTGGGACCTGCAGAGCATAGTCCCCTCATGGAGATTCATGGTGTATTGTGGATAAAATTCTCAGAGAAACCCTGGGCTCATAAATTCACTGCACAGATGACTTTCTCCAGTAATCTGGCTGACTTTCAGGGACCACGGGAGTTTAAAAGTTCAGATTATGGAGGAGCCATGTGACGGTCATGTTGGCCCTTCCCCCAGCAGCTGATGCTCGGCGTCGGCCACTGACCACATCTGTGCGCAGTCTCAGGTAGAACCTAAAACAAGCAGTGGGGCAGAGTCTTCAGCCTCCTGCTACCTGCTACCCCCCTCTTCTCAGGGACTCCATTCTGCAGACCCCGTGGTGCTGAGGGAGCAAATCTCAGGCTCACCAGGATCACAAGCACAGTCTGTGCAAAGTGAAATAAGGTATCTCAATTTGCATTGAGCCTGTGTCTGATCATATGCCTGGCTTTCTCTTTTTGAATGTGTGGGAAATTAGCATCTAACCCTGACTGCTGGGAAAAATATGTTCCCTTGATAAGTGAGGAATAACAGTTTTCTTTTAAAACACTGTCGAGTGAACTAAGACGTGTATAGGTTTTTATACTTTGTTTTACTATTGTTCGTTTTGTTATTCTTAGGTGGAGGACAGCACTCGTTTTTAAAAACACTTATTATGATTTAAAACATATATTAGCAGCCATAAAGATGAGTTTCTCAGTCTTAGGTACTCAGTTTTCACTTCCGTGTTTTCTGTACCTTAATTAACATTTTTTCCTACTTATGTCAGTTTTTGAGACCATCTTTTTTACTGTTATTACAGTACTTCAAGAAAAGTTGTCATTCTCGGGAATGCATCCCTTGGAATTCCTTCGTGTAAGTTAGTAGACTTCATGTTCTTAAGGGGTCATACTGTAAAAGAGGCACCTAAAGATTTATTTATTTATTTTTGAGGGGGGTGGAAAGAGGAATGGGATGGGGAATAAGAAAGTTTGACTATTTCTAGTTGTGTTCCTTTAGACATGTTTGCCTTTGGACAAGTCACTCTAACTCTCTGAGTCTCCCCATCCCACCCCTTGTCTATAAAATGAAGGGAAGCCAAGAGTTTCTTTTGAGAAGTGGCAGGAATAGCACCAGAGGGCCAACTCCTTGATTCAGTAGTCAACCACATTGTTGTGTACATTTAATCAGGCTCTTTTCTCAGAATCTCAGATTGCCTCTTTGTCCTGAAATTGGTTAGATGATTTTACTGTCCTTCCAGATATGTTAGACCCAGAATGCTCAGCCTTCAGATCAGACAGCCTTAGAACTTCATCCTTTTTTTTCCCGTTTGGGAGGCACAGACAGATCTAATTTGAGCCGAGTGCTTTGACCTGGAAAAAAATTTTATTTTTAAGAAAAAGGAAGAGAGGTGGCCGATAATTTTGGAGAGGTGGTTAGTTAATTTAGTGTGGTATATTTATGTGGAAATATAATTCCTGCTAGACTAGTATGTAAGTCCCATGAAGATAGGGGTTCTGTTTTGTTCAGTCTAGACTTTCAGTACCTAGAACAGCACTCCAAAAAACTTGTTGAACAGATAATCTTCCCCTGGGAACACCTCAAAGAGGAGGAGAAGCTGGTTTCTTGTATAGCCTTGTATAATCAAGACCAGATGCTGCTATATGCTAGCAGCTTGTGGTCATTATAATTACAGTGAAAAAGGCTGCTCAAAAAAGTTAATGTTAATGTCTGGAGGCGTGACAACAACCAACACCCTAGGTTCCCAAAGGGGCTAAGATCTTCATGATGATTCTAAATTGGGGATTGTTTTCTCCTGCCTAACACTCTCAGTATTGAGAGCACAAGAAATCACAGGGGATGACAATGTCTTTTTCACTTTGGTAAGGGTGGTTAAATCACCATGGTGATTACTAAAATTATGACACAGCCTCATGAAGCATGTGAGCAGAGATTTCAGAATTGTCAGTCATGACTGTTCCTGCATGTACAGAGTCCACAGTAAAATCAAGTTATTCTAAGTAGTATCTCATTCATTAGACTTTACTAGCAAGACTACTGTTAAAAAAAAAAAAAAAAAGAGCAAACCTATGTTTAAATGGCCTTTTCGTTGTTTTGGTCAATTCATTGTGTTTTACAATGACACCTCTTGAAGGGGCTTCAGTGCTCTCCCATAATTTCCCCCTGCTTTCAGAATGATATTCACATTTCTCAGAATAGTATTTGAATCACTTTCCATGTTCTGTAGGCTCTATTTATCCCATCTTATGCCATTCTTCCTCTGGCTTACTGTGCTCAGGCCACGTGACTTTCTGACAATTTCTTGAGCACAGAAAATTGTGCCTCTGAGCTGCTCTTGCTGTTCTGTGTTTTGGAACAGTTTCCCTACGTGGGTTTCCTGCCTGCTCCCTCTCAGTCCTCAGGGCGCCATCTGAATGCCAGCTCCCCGCAGAAGCCTTCACTAACCGCTCTCTCCAAAGGAGGCCCATCCCCTCTGACCATCTAGCAGTGCACCTTGTTCATTCCCTATAGATCAAAATTTATCCTAATTCTTGGAGGGGTTATTTGCTCTCTTGCTTCTTGTCTGTCAAACTTCCATAAGCAAAAGAACCAAAAAAGGCTGATTTACATTTTACCATGTGCCAAACACTATGCTAGGTTCTAATTATGGAGTGCAGAATTAAATATTTGTTGAATAAACAATAAACCTAAATAGAATAAGAGAAAGGAAACCCAGTCCAGCAATTCTTTTTGATTTCTCAAGACATAGGAAATATACCATGCAAGGTAGTTTCATAAAGTTTTGAAAGCTTTGCTCTGGAGCCCTGATCCCAGTCTCTCCTCTTGAAATATTTCCTCAACTCTGGTTTTTTTAGAGCTCCTTAAGGCTTGGGGGCTGTGAAGAGGCACACAGGTCAGGTGACTTTTCCTGAAGGACTCAGCTTACTATCTTTCAAAGGGTATTTAATTATTTGATTAATAATAAACTTAAGGTTTTTAAATTTTTTTTATTTTTTAAGATTTTATTTATTTATTTGACAGACAGAGATCACAAGTAGGCAGAGAGGCAGGCAGAGAGAGAGAAGGGGAAGCAGGCTCCCTGCCCAGCAGAGAGCCCGATGCGGGGCTCAATCCCAGGACCCTGGGATCATGACCTGAGCCGAAGGCAGAGGCTTTAACCCACTGAGCCACCCAGGCGCCCCTAAACTTAAGTTTTTTTTAAAAACAAAACTTTTATTGTGAGAATAAAACAACAAGAAAAGCTTGTCTATTTTTGTTTTGTTGAAACTGACAGTTTTCAAACTGAATTTTTAAAGATACTAGTGTTAACATAGATTCAGTAGTGTTTGTAGGTGTTCATGAAATCGAAAGGCTGCAAATCATATTTTTCTTTTTAATGTAAAGCTTAGAATTATTTATAACCAAGATTTGAAACACTCGCATGTAAGTGTATGTGTGAGTATGTATGTGTGGTGTGCCTTCCCTAGGATAAAAAAATCTGACACATTGGAGGTTCTCAAGCACAGGGGTCAGTAAGCTACTGCCTGTGGGTCAAATCCACTCACCACCTGTTTTTATATGCCTACAAGTTAAGACTGGTGTTTACATTAATAAATGTGAAATGCAAAAGAGATTGTTAGTCTTTCAGCAAGAACAATTGCCCCAAAAGTTGGGGACACTGCCTCTTGACCTTTACTCTCTGGCTCACCTCTACTCTAACACAGTGCTCCTGTTGGAAGTCCTGTTGAGAACCATAATAGGAGTAGTCTAGTATTGTAAAGTGTTCTTGACTATGCAATTTGGGGAAATAGTAATGTATCTTGTTCTGTTTGCTGAGGTCTCCAAAATCTGCCTTTAATTCTCTGACTGCCAAGCAGTGATAACAATAATAACAATAAAAAAACAGAAATAATATTTATTAGGTGCTCATTATATTCCAGACACTATTCTATGAGCTTTTAAAACATCCACTGTTTTATAGATGTTTTCTTGCGTGACTGTTTTAAAAAGTGAATGGCACTATTAAGGCTCTCTAAATCACCCCCTTGATCAACTTTTAAGTTAGAGCCGTGCCTGACACAAGTATTCCTAATTTGCTGAATGATCTCCACAGATGATAAGGAGACAGTCCCAAAGGTCCAGATTCCAGGAGTTGCAAAGCAGCAGGAGAAACATGTACGGGGAGAGACATACCTATGCCTCCTCTCATCTTGCTCAGTTTCTTTGTCAAAGACTCTAAAAACAAGTGCTCTAAGAACTTGCTCCCCGGCCCACTTGACAGGTGTAAGCCCATGTGAAATATATATATATTTTACACCCAAACAGGATTTATTTGCTATTGAGAAGAAGGTGAAGACTTGCCTTGCTTTGGTATGTCCTACAGTACACAGATCATGTGCTGAGAATGATCACTCTGTGATCCCATATAATGATGAATGCTGCAGCATCTCCTCCAACTGGTCCTCTTGGGTCCCAAGGAGATCTAGTTAGTAGTTGTAGTTGTTTCATGAAAATCAACAAACTAGCACAAACATTGTGTGTATGTAGTATGTAGTCCTCCCAGTTCTGAGTGGAACACATAGCAGGTGTTTGTGTAAACCCACATACAGGAAATCAGAATAGACTCCTGTTAATAAGCTCAGTAAATCTCAATACTTTGAGCTTTCTATAATAGTATTTTGAGATTGTTTTTCTCCATCCTGTTAGTCATCTATCAAGAGAAATGGGAATGAACCACTTTTTTTTTTTTTTATAATTGAGAAAGAGATAGTACAAGCTATTCTTTTTATTTACCTATTTCCTTAAGGAGTAAGGAATCAAGCATTGCAATAGTAATTGAACTTGAATCTTCTTGATCAATTTTCTGCTTTGTCCTAAAAAGCTTCAAAAAACTGGAAACATTTATTATCATGAATGTACATCATACCATCTGAAGAGGAATCTCTTTTAACCTCTATCATGTTTGATAATGTCTCCATGTTAAAATTATAGAATGATTTTCCACAGTCTAAAATATATTTCCCTGTTGATGTTCATGTGCTGGTCAACATGTAATGTGGAAAAGAAATATCGGTTTAGAGACAAGCCAACAAAGGGCATGGAGTTGGACTGGATGAGGGCTTCTGACAGGCATACCCCAAGGTAGGAGAGGGTCTGATACCTTTAACATCACTAGTCTTTGATAGTGTTGTTTGGCATTGGGAAGTATGTTCATGTGAAGTGGACTTCCTCATTATATATTCTGGCTCCAATTTTGCTGTACAGAGCTTCATCTGTTCTGCCTTTACATGTTTAATTTTACTACTTCCAAAAGTGAATAAATATATTTTTTTTAGCTTGCAGGAATTACTTACATTTTATTTTATTTATTTATTTATTTTTAACATATATGTATATTTATTTATTTATTTGTCAGAGAGAGAGCGGGAGAGAGCACAGGCAGACAGAATGGCAGGCAGAGGCAGAGGGAGAAGCAGGCTCCCTGCCGAGCAGGGAGCCCGATGTGGGACTCGATCCCAGGATGCTGGGATCATGACCTGAGCCGAAGGCAGCCGCTTAACCAACTGAGCCACCCAGGCATCCCTACTTACATTTTAATATCTGCGGTTGTTTCAGACCCTCTGGCAGAGGATTCCTGCACTGCTGCTTACCCTCTCCTTCCTGAGTTCATTGGACTCAATGAGTCCAATGGAAGTGGAGTGGAAACTCCTTTAACTCCTTTAAAACCCAGACCACATATTCCCTTGAAGTGTAGCCTGACCTGCAACTGGTCTTGTCCCTTCCTCTCTACCTTACGGATTTTGATACCTTTCTCAACTACAAGTACACACACATCAGACAAGGGGTATTTATCTGCATCTTTTGTTGTGTTCTTATACTGTGAGTTGAGCCTTCTTCACTATTGTATATTTAGGGGCCAACTCAGTTCCTGGAAGAGGAGGCACTACATGAATATTTGTTAAATGAATGATGAAAAAAATGAGTAAGTTAAAAAAAATTCCTTTCTCTATTGATCTCCCCTTTACTACCCTATTTATATACACTGAACTCTACCTGCCTCAACCAAATCATTTCTCAAGCAGGTCAAGTCCTTTCAAACCTTCTTGGTATTCCTCCTACATGACTGAATCGTACGGCCTTGTTTTCCTAGAAGCTTTCTGTTTCATGCAACTTGCTTACACATTATGACCTTTTTTTGTGAAGACATGACCAACATCCAAAGACCAAAGCGATCATTCCCTCATGTCCTTCCCCACTGCTTTGTTTCTTTCTCTGTTCTAGCAGCAACCACTTTTAGGGCTTTGTTGGCATCTGCCTCTGCCTTTCATGAAGACATGGAGACTCTTTGATGGTGGGAGCTCTGCTTGTTTCGGGAATGCAGAATTGGTGTGTGATGGTAGCCTGTGTAATGTAGATTGCAGGAAACACTAACTTTTACTGGCACACTGGACCTGAGGACATACCTTACTGTTTCACATTGCACTTGAAATCTTTCTTTATGGGTCACCAGATACTTTCAGATACAGATATTTGAGGAACAAAGGGTTAGCCAGAATGATAAAGCTGCAGGATTCTAAGGATCTCGCAAATGCCTTCCTCCTTTTTAGTTAAGCCCTTCCCTAGGAGATACCTAACCTCCTTTACAGAGTGGTTTAAGTGCACAGCTCTCTTGACCAGGTGCTTTAATTTGTATTTAATCATTTGTTTGCCTCACTTGGGACAGCTGTTTACAATTCATATTCAAATCGATTACAACTCACTTGATAATATCCTTTATTAGACTCTAATTTCCTGTGAATTAAACATGGAGTTCACTAAAGAATGCCTGTTTTCCATCAGGTGCAGGAGATTTTAAAGAAGAGGAAGTTATAATTAGTTCTTAGGCATGGAGTCAACTTTTATTGTGGTTAATTGTGTATAAAATAAGCATTTCAAAGAAATCTGCAGTAAAAATGAAATTTTAAAAATTCCTCTAATTCTCTTGTTCTGGGGAGTATCCATCTCCCTTATTGCCATATACTTATTTATTGTGAATGTAAAAGTATTAGTTAAAATTTTTCTTTTCTAGGAATTCATTTTGAGGAAATATTATAATATTAAACAGGAATTAGGGAGGTGTTTTCAATATTATGCTAGATAATTTGAGGAGAAAAATATTTCAGGGAAGAATCAAGTGCAGGAGAGAGGTAGAAATAACACATAAAAAGATAGTACTTCCCAATTTCCTCAAAGTCATTGTGTCCATCAATAAGGTCCCCTTTTAGTCCAAGCAATTTAAATTTTAGCTTGCGTTACTGCAAATAAGAGTCCCAACTGAGGGAAAAAAAAAATCTCAAAGTCACATTCTGGCATTTGAAGAAAATGAAGAATCTATATGAATATGTAAGGACGTAATTTGACTGGAACATTATCTCTCCTCATTCTGTTCTGCCTCCTTTCACGTGGCTGTGATAAGGAAGCTGGTCTTATATGGAAACTTTGCTCTGGATAAAAAACATGTTAGTTCATTATTTATAGGGGCATAAGCAAGCTCCTGCGTATGGATGCTTCAAGTCACTGACATCCAACTCCAAGGCTGTACCTTGAAATTAATAAACCTGTAGAATAAGATAGAGCTACAGTGTGTCACCGCATGATGGGGAATAATTTTAGGAAGGAGGGATGGGATTGCATTATCAGAATTTGAATATTAATAGTCTGCTAAAGTTACTGACAGTTTTTATAAGAAAAATGACATGATAATGGTATATATGTCGCAAGGTATTTTGCTTTAAACGTTTCTCTAAAAGTCCCCTGAAGTTCTCTAACCTTAACTGGATGCATAGCGTTTCATATTCTTCTATCTCTCTGCTGTCTCCGATGCATTTCAACCTTGCTACAGGATGAAATATTTGAGGATACTTGTGTACTGTGAAGGTAGTTTCCCATTTTGTTAGATTCTCCGTTATTTCTGACTCTTGGTTTTTGGATCTTGCAATAATCTACGGAAGCACTCACTTCATCCTTTTTGCATGATGGGAAGAAGCAATGTTGCTTAGGAATAATATCTAACGCTCATTGAGGGAATACTGTATTCCAGTCTGTCTTCCAAGTACCACTCATATATATCTCTGTTTAATCCTCACAAATCAGGATGGGGTAGGGACTTCTAATATCACCTGCTTGTTACAAATTAGAAAAATGAGGCAAAATGAGTTTGTCAATTTTCCTGAGGCCACCTAACTAGTCAGTGTCAGTCAGGGTATAAACCATGAGTCTGTGTCCAGGCCCCTGCTCTTTGCACTTCTCATGGTAAAAGGTCAGTGGGTTGGAAGACCAGTGTCCAAATCTTGACTTTACCACTCCATGTGGTGGTACTTCTTAGCCTAGTCTAATAAGAGTTATCTTTTTGAGGCGGAAGATTAACAGTCAGTATTGCTTAACTAATGGTCTGAGCAGTGCACAGGAGTTGATGAATATAGTTTTATTGGTTCTGAAACCTACATTAAAGGTTCTCAACTTGAGGTTGCTGGTAACTAGACCAAACTGTTTGTATGTGTGTACAACTATGTATTTTTTTAAGGGTAGATGGTCTCAGTTTGTATAATATCATCTAAGGGACCCACAAAACCAAAACAATCTAGACTAGATGAACCCTTCCCTTCTCTCCTAAACTAGGGCATCTTTGAGAACCAAAGGAGATGCTATTATTAATTACACTGAGAAACAAGTAATGTACTGTCACTCTATAGATAATGGATGAAAATACGCATATCTGAATTTGAGTTTGTTCTTCTATACAAATGAAAAGATTAAATTAAATTATTCCTATAGGTTTTTCTGTTTCTAGTATTTTATGACTTTTTTTGACTAAGTTTAAATCTGACTGGCTCAGTATACCTGTCACATCACATAAGACTGACTCTTACTGTCATCTGTCTTTTGAGAGGATATAACACATTTACAATAATGTTGAGCTAAAATATGATTAGGAAAACAAAGGAGCAAGGGCAACAAAGAAAAATCAAAATGCAAAATCTGACTATAAATAAATTTTGGGATATTCTGTTATGTGTATTTTGGGATGCCACCCTCACTTATTTACATGGAGAATTATGGACTGTTTTCTTCAAACACCTGAAGAACAGAATCCTCAGAGTAGAAACTTTCAGGTGTTCACTAAGTTTTGGAATGGCAAGGCCTTTCCTTGAACTCTGAACACAGTATGATATGACAGTTTTACACCTGTTATAAAATGCTATCACAATAGCATCAACACAGTGTCTCCCGGTGGTCAAGTATCTCTAATGACAAAATGGGCCAAGGGTCCCAACTTCTGGGTTGCATTATAAAATTATATCCCTCTTCTGTTGGGCTAATGATGAGGTTCTGTTGTTACCCATCTTGACCTGGGAACTGTGTCCTCTCTAACTGTACCTTGGGACTTTGCCAGAGCTTTGAGTTTATGATAAGGATGAACATGCATACCAGTGCTTGGAACCAAAAAGTTGTTCAAAAAGTATTTGTTAGGTTGAAGTAAGAAAAAGAAATGAAATTCCAAAAGAAAAATAAACAAAGAGGAATAGAGCTAACTATTGTCTTTGCTTGGGGCTTTATGCAAATATTTCTGTCATTAAATAATAAAATACAGTGTGAAGGGTTGATTCAGTACATGCCCCCAGAAAGCTATGTTACCATTAAAAAAAAAATTCCGGTAAAATACACATGATAATAAGATTCACCGTTTTAGCCATTTTAAGCGTACAATTCAATGGCATTAAGTACATGCACAATGCTGTGCAATGGTTACTACTGTCTAGTTCAGAACTTTTTTATCCTCCCAAATGAAAACTCTCTACTCATTAAACAATCACTCCCCATTCTCTCCTCTCAACTCCTGGCAATCCCCAACTACTCTCTGTCTCTGAGGATTTGGCTATTATGGGGATTTAATCATACAATATATGGCCTTTTATGTTTCACTTCTTAACAAAATGTTTTCATTCTGTTACTTCATTACATACTTTGCTTCACATATATCGGTACTTTACTCCTTTTTATGGCTGAATAATATTCCACCATACGGGTAGGTTACATTGTTTATTCATTCATCCTTTGATGGCTGTTTGGATTATTTCTACCTGTTGGATATTGTAAGTGGTGCTGCTATGAACATTTGTATACGAGGTTTTTTTTGAACACCTGTTTTCAGATCTTTTAGTCATATACTTAGTAGTGAAATTGCTGGGGCATATGGTCATTCTGTTTAACTTGTTGAGAAACTGCCACGTGTTTTTTTTTTTTTTTTAACTAATTAAAATATGAACTATGTGACAGGTATTGCAATCATCCAGCTATGTTTGTGTTCCTTCTCTCACAGTCTAGAGTTGCTGCTGGGAATCAGCTGCCTCTCAGGAGTCGTATCTCAGCACACTGGCATTTAGGCAAGGCCACATGACTAACTCTGGCCAGCAGAATCTGAGCAGAAGTGACACGTGTAGGGTCCAGTTGATGAGAAAGTAGGTGTGCCTTCTCCAGCTTCTGTCCCCCTTTTCTGAGACCAATGAAGATGAACACAGCAATCTTGAAAGTCATGTGTGGACAGTGGTCGAGAAGCCAGACTCAGGGCAGTCTTAGTCCCAGAATCATTCTTGGAGGACTCTATCCTTGATCAAAAATATCCTTTTAAGGGGCGCCTGGGTGGCTCAGTGGGTTGAGCTTCTGCCTTCAGCTTGGGTTATGGTCTCAGGGTCCTGGGATCGAGCCCCGCATCAGGCTCTCTGCTCGGTGGGGAGCCTGCTTCCCCATCTCTCTCTGCCTGCCTCTCTGCCTACTTGTGATCTCTCCCTCTCTCTCTGTCAAATAAATAAATAAAATCTTTAAAAAAATATCCTTTTAAGTTTTACATGAGTAATAAATAAACTTTAAAAAAAAGATATTTATTTATTTGAGAGAGAGGGAGAGAGCATGACCAGGGAGGGGAAAGGCAGAGGGAGAGGGAGAGGGAGAAGCAGGCTTCCTGCTGAGCAGGGAGCCTGATGCGGGGCTTGATCCCAGGACCCTGGGATCATGACCTGAGCCAAAGGCAGATGCTTAAATGACTGAGCCACCCAGGCGCCCCAGTAAAAAATAAACTCATCATCTATGAGCTGTGGCATATACTAGAGCTTGTTTAATTCAATAGCCCACTTTATCTTAAATAACCCAAGCTGTAAGTTGAAGAAGATAAGGAATACAAAGATAAGAGTCTTCCACACTTCCTATTCATTCTCAGCTTCTCCTCTCTGCCTTCCATGTTTAAAGCTTTCTTGAGACACTAGAAGAAAAGGGTTAGGAAATGGAGTCTTACGAGGTGCACAAGCTATTGTCAGATACAACTTGTGGGGACATGATTTCCAAGTATATTATCATAGCATGTGTATTTGTACAAAACCTCTTTATCTTCTGTTCTGACATACAGAGATGTGTAGTGGAATATTGCTGGAGCTTGGACAGACATTACTGTAGCATGGGAGGGCTAGGTTGGGAGGCAGAGGATGCCAGAGAGTGCACAGGGATCAGAATATGGAGGGTTCTAGATACCAGAAGGGTAAGTTGATACTTTTCCCATAAGTGAGGGGGAAACTGAGTATTCCAACTTGATACAATTTATAGTTTTGACTAAATTTCGGAAGCATTAACGGTGTTGGTGGCCAAGAAGGATGTTTCCTGTGACAGTAGCACTTTTGCAGGTCAGTCCTTAAGTATCATGAAGAAAAGCAGAGGACACAGGTTAGAAGAACTGTATAGTCTCTCCTTTGATACATGACAATGGCCTGGTCCAAGCTCAGTTTTGCTAGAGAGGCTTTCACAAAGGCTGTGTGTACACTGCCTCAATGCACGGGTAGGTCTCCAGTAATCACTGAAGTCATATGTGGCAAGATGGAGAGCACATTTTCTGGGAAGACTAGAGAAACTAATTTGGAACCTTTCTTTTACCTTAGGATGTTTATTCCTGTTAATGTGTTGGACTGGAGAGATTTTAGATGCCTTATTGCATGTTACCCCAAATAGGCCTTGGTAAGACTTTGTGGCTCCATAGGCTAAATATCAAACATCACAAATTACCTGCTTGTGTCCCTGACTCTATGCCAATGCATCTCTAGTCCCAAACTAGGTTAGTTTAATTTGGCAAACAGAAGATGCCAGTGTGAAGCTCCTTGTTCATCCAAAGCTTCCCTAAATTAAATGTCATCTGTTAGAGAAGGATTCAGGTGTGCCTCAGACCTTGATCCCCTTCATTATTGATAGCAGACCTTAATATTGTTCATATATTCATGTATATTTGACAAAAATATCTTAGTGTGATAAATAGACATACTGCATTCCTAACTGATGTAGGGTCTGTGGATGATATTCATTCTTTAATAAATCTATTAAGCTTTTCCCCATCGGTAACATTTATCCACTTTTATCCTAATAGCTCAACCTCTTCTCAGTTTTTAAACCTCCAATTGGACTTTATTAAGCATTACTTACTCTTTTTAACGAGACAACATGCAGTCCCCCCCTCATTTGTATGCATCCTTAAAAACACTAGGTTTTGCCAGAGAAACTATTTGTCTTTTATTTTTTTCCAACAGAAATATTTGGGGTTTAATTAAAACCATCAAAAATGCTGTTAAGAAGTCATTAGTAAAACCACCTGCTGCCATTATTACAGAACACTGTTTTCCCTAGAGCCCAAAGGAAATTTTAGTTTGTGGAGATGTGTATATTATGTGCTTTATGGGATTGTGGTGCTGGATTTTTGCCCATGTGTGAATGTGTTCATCCACGCATCTCAGAAACTCTTACTGTGGACAGTCTGAGAAGTGCCACACCCGAGCGAACCAAGTACCTTTACAATTTCCGAGTAAACCTGAAATCTAGACTCCGGTTTCAATACAATTTCACCTTCAATTTTAAATCAGGAGCAGGAGGAACTGGGTAAGAGCACAAGGATGCTCTTCCCTCACCATTGTGCTTCTGCTGCATCAATAAGATCCCAGATCTCTCCTGTCTGCAGCACATTTATGATTTACCACTGGAAGGAGCTAGAGTAAAGATATTGAAAGAACACACTGTAACTGGGTTAACACTGTGGTTGAAAAATGACACGGAGGAAAGTGATGTGGGGGGAAAAAAGAAAGAAGAAAGATTGGCCTTACCTTCTGAAAGGCAGAGACTCAAGCCTTGAAATTTCAGAGCACTGGGATACATAAGATCATTTAAAAAATTTGAAATGCGGAACTTGCGTGAGTCGTAAGACAATAGCTTGAAAGCCTGTCATTTCCTTTGATTTTGCTTGTATCAAAGATTTGACAGAGAAAGAGTGAAGGAGATAGGGGAGGAATCAGAGACCATTACTCCATCTCAGAAAAGGCTTACATCTTTACAAAGAAAAGATCTCAGAAAAAAAGATCTACAAATACTTAACTCTTTATTGGCCAAGCTTTATCATCTTCTTATCCTGAATGGAGGTGAAATTTATTTGGCTTAACTGCAAAACTTTTTCTGAGTCAAGACATATGAGGTCACTAAGAATTCAGTAAGTAGGAGAATACAGGCAGAAGTTAAAACTGGAGTTGGACCGGTTCTAAAAATGTTATCATCCACTCTTGTTTTTTCCCTGAAAAAGGAGCAAAAAAAGAGATACTCAGTAAGCATATTGATAATAAATCCTAGAGTCTACCTCTGTAGCCAAAAATTTCTTCCCAGCTTCTAAGTTAATTATTTCGATCTGTCCTCATTGATAAGAGGCAAATCAATTAAAGTATAGAAGAATTACTCATGATAGACCACGCTTATTATCTCTGGGCAAAGGTTTCACTCACAAACATTAAAAGATAAAAAATTGGCAATTTTTTAGTGAGTTTGACAAGCTATATAGCTCAAATCACCAGTGATATCTGCAACAGATAAGAATCCCTTGTTTCTGGTTATTGGCATGGCAGTAAAATTATATTGACCCCTCAGATATTCCTCTGAGGCCCAAAGGTGTCTCCCTGATGAGGTTGACGGAGAGAATAGTGGTAAAGGATGTTCTGTCTTTTGGACACCATTGTATCTAGGCACATCATTAATTTCAATAATAATTTAAACGATCCAGTTATTTCTTGTATACCCAAATCATGTAGCCTTTATCTTCTGGGAAATATTTGACTTTTTGATGGAACCAGCATTTTCCAAAATTAATCTTTATTTTCAAGTGTGATGATTAATTTTATGTATCAGCGTGACTGTGCAAGGGATGCTAGATAACTGGTAAAACATTATTTCTGGGTGTGTCTGTGAGGGTGTTTCTAGAAGAGATGAGAATTCGAATTGATGAACTGAGGAAAGTTCTGATGCAGGTGGGCACCATTCAGTCTGCTGAGGGTCCAAAAAGAACAAAAAGAGGAAGTACAAATTTGTTCTTTTTTTCTTGAGCTGAGACATCTATCTTCTCCTGCTCTAGGACTTCTGAGTTTCCAGTTATTGGGCTTTCAGACTCATATCTGGACTTACACCATCAGTCTTCAATTCTCAGATATTTGAACCTGGAGTGAATGATACCACCAGCTTTCCTGGTTCTCTCTCTTGAGTTTGCCGATGGCATTCATGGACTTCTCAGCCTCCATAGCCAGGTAAGCCAGTTCCCTATAATAAATCTTCTGTAACTATTCTGTTTCTCTGGAGAATTCTGACTAATGCAACAAGCAAGGAAGGAGAGATGGAAAGGGAGAGATTGGTTTAGTCTGAGGGAATTGATTCAGATTACCTTTCTCTTTGAGAGTCATAATTTTTCTTTAATTTATCAACACACCTAGAATTTCTGCAGTGAATTTTGTTTATTAACTCATCCATTTCCGAAATTATCTGCTCTCAGAAACATTTTAGAAGAATTTTCCATATAGCATACTTTGAGAAATGTTTTATTACGTCAAATAATTCCAGGACTTACCTTCTATGGAATAATGAAGGATGGCCGTTAAAAACTATGTGCAAGTGTGTATGTGTGTGTGTGTACACACCTATATGTATGGTGGTTGTGTTATATAACTTGGCTGATAGTTTTATGCTCTATTGTTGCTAAAAAATAACATCTTTCTTGAGGGGAAGAGGGTTGCTCATTTTGTTATTTGGTGTTTGTTCTCTAATGTAAAGTCCACAGTCTCTGCACAATACTATTTTGAATAGAAGGAATGATATAAGTAAAAAATAAATTATTACTTATACTGCCTCATTTCTGAAAGAGTTGGCAGAGTTATTGACAGTGAAGTGGTAAAGCAAAGGGAAGGGTCTTCCGTTTCTGTGTCTTCTTACACAATTATTTTGAACATAGTTATCTTTGTAACCGCACCATTACAGTTTTCTAATCTCTCTGTTCGAAAAGAGCTGCTTCCATCTCCTTTTCACTGTCACTTTTGGAACTTTTTAGACCTGACTTTTGTGATCAAAGCAGATAAAAGTCACAGAAAGCAAAACTTAACCTTAAATTATTAGTATTGTTAATCTAAGGATTATCATAGATTTATCCTTAATTTCATCTTTATAAAAGTTAACACAATTATCACCTTACAAAAGCCAAAATTCTGATGTCCCATTTGAATTTAATCATCTATTGATAGACTATTGTATAAGATACTGATCATCTTGTGTCTGTCATCGCATTGATCCTTAGGATTTGTTTACTTAAACTTCTGGCTTGTTGATTGAATATTCCATATCAGAATCCTTCTTCCCACCAAACTACAACAAGCATCAGAGATAAAGACTTTCCCAGAGAAAGGATGAGTATTCCTCAGTGAAGAGTTTGTGGGTAGTGTTATTCCTCTACGGAACCCTAAAATGTAACTGGATATAGGAGGAAAATATGAAAATGTCTTTCTTAAAAACTAAAGTGAATTGTGAAAGGAGGACAACGTCCTGGTGTTATGTGCCAGTGATCTAAAAGAACAGCTATAAGGTCATGTATCAAAATTGAGTTTTGAGTTTTGCTTCAGGAGACCTATCTTTTTGAGCATTACTTTTTCATCATGCCCTTTTTATTGGTACTGGTTTCCTTGCTATGTTTCTGGTCATGAAAACTTTTCCTCTCTCAAAGCACTTGGAAGTGATTTCTAGGATTGCTTCTCCAAAAGAATAACCCCTTTTGTGTGTGCTTAAGTGCTTGCATTGTTTTCTCATTTAGCTCAAAAATGAATGCAGTATGATTTGCCAATCCAAATATCAAAAGGGTCCATTGGAAGTGGCAAATTGTAATGAAACTTTAAAGTACTAATTCAGAGGAAAGAATGTTTCCATGTAATCAATCACTGAGACCTGGTGTCATCAAATTCAGCCCAGTGGAAGTATCCTTCTAAGGGAGTCATCATTCCAATGAGTATATTGTTTTTTGAGGAGAATGTGAATTTCTGTATTTTGGAAGTCAGATTCCAGGGTTTACCAAAGATGGAAAGATACGACTAAACCTACATATTGACAGAAAGAGTCCCTGGAAATGTAAATATCTATTTGTTCTATGGAAATAATTCTGGAATGAAATCAGGAGCACTGGATTCTGCTCTCAGCTCTTTTTTTCTACGTAGCTGTGGGAGCTTTCTGAGTCTCTAGGTTCAAAGAAAGGGTCAGATGGTCCATAAGTAGAAAGTTTCCTTACAGATCAGCTCTAATATATAATATATTCTGCTAGCGGGCCCTTATTTGTGGTCATAGTAGTGGGGCATAGTAGTAGAATGGCATCTTCTGTGACATATAAGCAAGCTCCAAATCTCTTGGAATTCCTTATTCATTCTTATGTAGCCTGGGAGCCCTAGAAGACCACTGTTTACTTAGAAAATAATCTAAAATTAACCTCTCTAGATTCTGAATCATTTCCAGTGTGTTGATATATATACATTTATCAGTGTATCTCCCCAGACGTCCTCAACAATTCTTTCTTATAGACTAGCTTTGGAACCAAGGCCTTCATAGAAAGTGCCTCCGTAGGAGTCTGTGAATAGGCATCTTACAAATCATAGACATGAACCTTCTCCACGAGTAGCCTATTGGTCGCATACTAGAAAGTGACACTAAAGAGACAAAGGATTGGGTGTCTGGGTGGCAGTTGGTTAAGCAACTGCCTTTGGCTCAGGTCATGATCCCGTTGGCCTAGGATCGAATCTGGCATCTGGCTCCCAGCTCCACTGGGAGTCTGCTTCTCCCTCTGATCTTCTCCCCTTTCATGTTCTCTGTCACTCTCTCTCAAATAAATAAATAAAACCTATAAAAAAGAGAGAGAGACACACACACACAAAGGATTTAGAGTACTTGTTCTGGGACTTTTCTAAGAGTAACTGGAAGAACGCACAACGAGTACAGTGGATGCCATTGACTGGTTATCTTGACTAATCAGTGTGGTCAAATTTACTCCTAAAAAATGTTCAATAAGTGGCTGTGACATTTTAAATTTAAGACAAATTTTTTTCAGAACAGTTTTACATTTACAGCAACACTGACAAGAAGGCACAGATTTCCCATATGTCCCCCGTCCCCACGCAGGCACAGCCACCCTCACTATCAACATCCCCCACCAGAGTGGGCCATTTCTTACAATTGTTGACTCTTCATTCACACATCATTATCACTCAGAGTCCGTAGTGTACATTAAGGTCTGTTCTTGGTATTATGCATCTTATGGGTTTGAATAAATGTATAATGACATACATTTATTATTATAGTATCATATGAAGTATTTTTATTGCCCTAAAATCCTCTGTGCTTCACCTGTTTATCTTTCTTCTTACCTCCAACCCATGGCGACCACTGATCATTTGACTGTCTCCATAGTTTTATCTTCCAGAATATCATACAATTGGAATCCTATAGTAGGCAGCCTTTCCCAATTGGTTTATTTTGCCTAGTTATATGCATTTTATGAGTAATATCTTTTCATGGCCTGATAGCCCATTTCTTTAGCGTGCTGAATAGTATTCCCCCGTTGTCAGGATGTACCATAGTTTATCCATTTACTTTCTGAGGAATATCTTGGTTGCTTCTAAGTTTGGGCAATTATAAAAAGAAAAGCTGCACAAACATTAATGTGCACGTTTTTGTGTGGATGTAAGTTTTTAGTTCCTTTGAGTAAAGAGCAAGGAAGACAAATTTCTGGATCCCATGGCAAGAGTGTGTTTAGTTTTATAAGAAACTGCTAAAGTGTCTTTCAAAGTGACTGTACCATTTGCATTCCTACTGGCAAAGAATGAGAGTTCCTGTTGCTTCACATCTTTATCAACATTTGGGATTGTCAGTGTTCCAGATTTTGGCCATTCCAATTGCGATATAATGGTATCTCATTGTTGTTCGGATTTGCATTTCCCTGACAACATGTGATGTGGAACATCTTTTCATTTGCTAACTTGACATCTGTGTATCTTCCTTGATGAGGTGTCTGATAAGGTCTCTGGCCCATTTTTCATAGGGCTGTTTATTTTTTGTTGTTGTTGTTGAGTTTTAAGAGATCTTTGTATATTTTCAATAACACTCCCTTATCAGATGTCTTTTTTTTTTTTTTAGAGGTTTTATTTATCTATTTGAGAGAGAGAAAGGCAGAGTGCAGGGGGGTGGTGGGGACAGAAGGAGAGGGAGAATCAGACTCCACACAGTGGGGAGCCCGATAGGGAGCTCTGTCCCAGGACCCCAGGATCATGACCTGAGTCCAGGCAGATGCTTTACTGCCTGAGCCACCCAGGCGCCCCTATCAGATGCATCTTCTGCAGGCCATGACTTTTTACTCCAGATGGTCTGGAATACATTTCACTCTCTATTGTTATATATGTCTCTTCTTTCTATCGCAACCACACTTAGTATAGTTCAGGCAATGGTGCCAGCCCTAGAACTTTGTAGTTTTTCCCTAACTGGATTTTCTCCCGAGTTCATTCATCAAATCCCCAGTTTAAGCACTTTACTTCCTGGTCTAAACGTTCAGCTTTGCCACATGGTTTCTAAACCCTAGAAATCCATCATTTGGAATTTCAGGTTTTCCATTCTGTACTTACTGCTCTCCACTCTTAACCACATTTTATGGCTTCATCTTCTGCTCTAACCTCTAATACCCTGTATTGCTATTCACATAGATCAAGGCCCTCTGCAGTAGTCACTGTCATGTATTTGCTTTTTCCATTTCTTTTGCCTCATGCATTCCCCCTTCTCTCTGGTAATATTCCATTCATCTTTCGAAACCCAGCACAATGCCGGCTTCCCTCATGATGGCCATTCTATGGTCCTTAATGTCTGCCTTTTAACATAAAGAATTATGGTCATTATTGCATTATCACGTCATATTTTATTTCTACAGCCTGTGTACATGTCTTCTTGAAAGACTACATTTTTTCCTTGAGGGCAGTTTTATTCTATTCCTGTTCACCTTCTGATTTTCAATAGCACTCACCAGAATTCCTTGCATAAAGTTTTTAGAATTTCAATTAATTGATAGTCAATTGCTATATCATTTTGAGTACTCAAGCCAATTTAAGATGAAGTTCATTTTTGTTTTGTAGTTACCATTACATTTCTAATTCACTCTACTTTTCCTTTTCCTTTAAGTATAATCTGAGGACATATACTTGAAAATTATGACACTAAATAATGAGTTTAATGGGGGTGATGATTGCTCTAGAATTTCTTCAGATTTGTCTAATGTTATTTTTTATGATATAAATAACATACATATATAGTTATATATCTATATTTATATCTATATCCATATATATAGGGAGAGAAAATAATTCAAGTCAGAGCATCAACTTGAAGTTTTGGCATTGGTCACACTATTTCATATTATTATAACTATAGAAATTTCAAAGATACTAAATGCTAGCATATCATTTACTTATTTTTAAACAATTCTTGCCTGAGTAATCTCGTTGCACAATTAGATCTTAGACCCTATCTTTGACATACGAAAAGCAATCAATAAGTGGAAGGGTGTGTATGAAGGCAAGAAAGAGAGCCTGAAGGCAGTGAGTATTCAAGCAGAGGAAATGGGGAAGAAAAATGGTTAAAGGGAACATGTCACCTGCCAGGTAGGAAGAAGGTAATGTATAAATGACTGACAATCCAATTAGAGAATTCTTTTTAGGCAAAAAAGTGTGGCAGAGTAGAAAGTTATGAACTATATAACACACCATGACACAAATTCCCAGGGCAACCAGTACCATTCCATTTTCAAATATATGTATGAGAAAAGCCATGAATAATGGATTTCATATAACATCTTTGCTATGCATTATTTAAAATATTTTTGCTGACTGTAAGTGATCATATATACATATATTTTCATTACAGTTTGTGATGTAGTTAATATTCTCTGCTTATGATATTAGTGTAGGGACATGATACTGGACATGTTGTCTTAAAGCCTACAGCAGCTTATCAGAATTTAGATGGTATTGTAAGCGTTTGGAAAAATCCACTGCAACACAATTATTTAAAAACTATTCAGTATTTCTATGTTATCCGCCCCCCCTCAGGAAGAATGATATAAAAATGAAAAGGACAGGTCCCTGCTAAATTGTGATTTGGTTAATTTTATGATTTAGTGTCATGGATGATCCCACATTTTATATCTGAGCAAAATCTTAATAAAAGACCCATTTCCCCCCCTTATCAATGTCCAGTGTGGTGGAAGCTATCCAGGCAAATAGAGTTAGAATTCAAGTGACTTAATTATCTGAAAATATCGGGCTCTCTAGCCAAAACTGGTATTTAGCCTACATCTCAATAAGGTAACATCTTAAGGCCAGAATGCTCAATTTTGGAAGCTACCTCAGAAGCTATCAAGACCAAATTTATTGTCTTTACAAAGGAGGATGCTGGTGCCTGTTGGAAATTAAGCTAAGGTTACCATCAGGTTGTTTTTTTCAGCACAAGTATGTTACATTTGCTTAAGAATATTACCAAGTTCCTGTCCTGTTCTAGGTGTTTGCTATGATGTGTATATGGTAATAATATGAGACAGAAGTTATCGCTGTAGTAGGTCACTGTCAGGGACCATTTTGGGGGGCTTACTGGAACTAAATTTACTAACAACCAAATTTATGTATATATAAATTAATATATATATTGTATTATAGATAACATATTTTGTGTAATGTAATATGTACGTTATATGTATATAAATTAAATGTTATATAACATGTGCAATGTAATATACATTATATAATACATAATATTTATGTTATATATTTATATTATATATTATGTAACATAATGCATAATATATTTAACTCTGGATTGATATTAGTGTTACATATAACATATACATCACTCTTACATACAACATATATCATATCTATATCGGAACATATGTTATATATAACAGTAACATTAGTGTTTAATCCTTATGTGTAAATACTGTTTCACTGTCAGACTTAAATTGTAGGTCTGTAGAGGTGTGTGGGTGCCTACCATTGTAGCTCTGATTGTTGAAATGGGCTGATGATACAGTCTTAATACTTCCTCAGTGTTTGTTTTATTGCACGAAGTGTACTGACATTATACAAATCACAACGCTCTGCATATATAATCAGATTGAAAACTCCTGCATGTGGAAGAACTGTGTTTGATTCATAGCTGCATCTACAGCATCCAGAACAGTGCTCAGAGTAGGTGCTCAATAAAATTTGTTAAATAACTATTTGGTGTGTGAGTGCACATGTGTATATATGTGTGTGTGATTACTATTTTCTCTGTTTTAAAACATGCTTGGAACTCGGGTTCAAGAAGGATTAGAATAGGGCACCTGGGTGGCTAAACGAGTTAAAGCCTCTGCCTCTGGCTCAGGTCCTGATTTAGGGCCTTGGGATCGAGCCCCGCATCGGGCTCTCTGCTCAGCAGGGAGCCTGCTTCCTCCTCTCTCTCTGCCTGACTCTCTGCCTACTTGTGATCTCTGTCAAATAAGTAAATAAAATCTTAAAAAAAGAGAAGGATTAGAATAATACATAATAATTTTAATGGAATACACATAATGTATACGTAATAATTATAATGACAAAATTATCTACCATTTTTGAACTCTTAAGTAAAAGCCAGGACCTAACCTGTCTTTTTCATAATTTATCTCATTTAATTCTCACATACTATGTAGACAGATAATTATTCTTATTTTAGAGATGGGGATACTGAAGCTCAACGAGGTTGAGTAATTTTGCAGAACCCCCTAATGTGAGCCAACAGCGGAGCTGAAATTCAAAATGAGTTTTCTCTGACACTGGAAGTCCTACTTTTTAATGTTTGTAATATTTCTAGTACTTCAGTTGCCAGCATGCCATGCCCAGCAGACCTAATTGAGTATAATAAAAAAAACACATAATGCAAATTTTGTTAGAAACTAAATTATTATTAGTATTAGCATTAGCAGAGCCCTAAAAGCCTGCCTAAAATTGTTCAAAATGATAGAGTGAATGTTTGGCTAAACTTCCTCCCTTGGTTGCAAAATTCTTTGATATAAGGGCTTTGGCTTTGCCTTCATGAAGTAGAACTATATATCTAGCTAGTGTTTGGATGCTTTATGTAAACTAAGTCAAGACAGACTGATTATTTTTTTTTAAATATTTTATTTATTTATTTGTTAGAGAGAGAGAGAGAGAGAGAGAGAGCGAGCGAGCACAGGCAGACAGAGTGGCAGGCAGAGGCAGAGGGAGAAACAGGCTCCCTGCCAAGCAAGGAGCCCGATGTGGGACTTGATCCCAGGACGCTGGGATCATGACCTGAGCCGAAGGCAGCTGCTTAACCAACTGAGCCACCTAGGCGTCCCCAGACTGATTATTTTTTGACTTTAAAATTTTATTTTGGTATTATATACATATAAAAATGTACATATTATAAATATACAGCTCACTGAAATTGCACAGGCTGAACATACCTATGTATTTTGCACCAAGATAAAAAAACAATATTACCAGCACTTCATGAGCACTCTCCTCCCATTCATGGTCTCTTACAGGCACTAATCCTTTTCCCTCCCCAAGCATACCCACTAAGTTGACTATCCTGACTTCTACCAGCATAATTTAGATTAGCCTATTCTTATACTTTATATATATGGCATCATCTTCTTTTTTGCTTGTGATTGTTGATGTTTCCTTTTCATTGCTGTGTATTATTTCAGTGTGCAAATATACTGTAATTTATTTTTTTAGTCCTTCTGTTAATGAACATTTGAGTTTTTCCAGTTTTTGCATAGCATTCTTATGAACATATACTAGAGTATTTTGGTGAGAATATTTGCACAATTTTTTGAGTTTTTACTTAGAAGTGGATATGCTGGACCATAAATTATGTATATATTCAACATAGCAGTTACTGCTAGGTATTTTTGAAAATTTATGTTGCCACTAGCAGTATTTGAAAGTTCTGAATGCTCTACAACCTTGCCAATACTTACATTTTCACCTTTAAAAATTTTTTCAATTTAAAAAATTGGAAATTTTTAATCATGGAAAGTATTTCATTGTGATTTTAATTTGCACTTCCTTATGACAAAATGATGCTGAATACCTTTTCATATGCTTATTGGCATAGCTTTTATGACATATATATTAAAGTTTTCTCTTCTGGATTGTCTGTCTTTCTGACATTGATTAGTAAAGGTTTATTATATTTTGGCTATAAGTCCTTTGTTGAATATATGTTACAAAGAACTTCTAGCTTTGTGGAATGAGAGTAAGATTTTATATAAATAGAGATAGCATAACTTTATATATTCTCTCACTGAATTATCCAGCATCACATAACAAATTTTTGAGTTCTTCTACCTATCACTCCTGTTTATTCCTCCTTATTATATAGGTCCCTAACACAGTGCTTTCCAAGAGATATGGAGAGAAATTTTATTGCCTTCTTGGTGATCTGCAAAATAAAATAGGGTTCTTTGCAATTAAGAAATTCACATTTCTTTTTCTAGACCAATAATGAAAATAGGCCACCTGGAATTATTTTCCAGGAGAACCCTAAGCAATCTAGTTGGAAAATTTAGATAGCAATACAATTTTGGACTTAAACAGGGCTTGGTTAAATTCATTCCAAACACTTTCTACTCTTAAGCAAAACCAAGAATTATATGAGAGCAACTTTAACAAGTCAGGATTGAGTTTCTATGCTCGGAAGTCAAACAGTATTAGATCTCAATTTCTGCGGGGTAGAAACAGCAAGATGCCACTTGCTCTTTTCATGGAAGGACTCTCAACGTTCTTTATAGAGCTTGTCATGGTGTGTGTCCCAATTGCTGTCAAACAGTCTGCTATATATCTTGCTGAATGTAGGCCTGAATTAAAAATCTTCAGGCATTTATAGGAAAGTCATTTAGATATAGCTGAGGGGACTCTGGGAAAGATAAATGACTTCGCGCTCTTCCTATTAAGCACTGACCAGAAACAAGCACAGAGACTGTGTTCTGTTTAGAGTAACGAAAGAAGGCTGATAGTTTAATTAGTTTAAGATAAGTTTATAACTGACAGATTCTGTGCTCCAGCTAGCTAGTAAGTGTCACTGTATATTTTAAAACAAATAAAGTATCCCCCACACACACCTCTAAGGAAGGAAAGTATTTTTATTCACAGGTGTAAAAGTCCTTTTAGAATCTGTTTGACACAGATTTTTTAAAAATCATGTCACAGACATTCCATTTCTTAAGTAAGCTTGCTGATTTCATGAATTGTGCTAGGAAGCAGGAAAACTCGATATTCCATTTTCATTAAGGGACTTATTTATGCATCCCTGGCAAAAGCGGCCAGGTGGGGGGATATTTGCAAAAAAGAATGAGTAGAAATATACTATTTTTCTTCTCAGTGAACTGGGGAACATGAGGTTTAGGAGGCTCATAGGATAATATATGCCACTAAGTCTGAAAGCTGGTCCTTCTCCCTCTAGACCATGTTGCCTTTATTTGGATAGTCTTATTCCTTTTTCATCTTTGTGAAAAAAAAAAAAAAGATCCATTCTATATTCATGTTGGACAATATTCACAACCTTGTCTAAGTTCCCCAATTGTGTGAATGGTTTTCATGGTTCATGTTCATTTGAAAGAGTAGTTCTCAAGGGCTAAAAAAACATATTTATAAGACACACGACAGAATTTTCACTTTTAAGAGGTTCATAGATGTTTTGAACCTTATGTATATATCCCCAAATAAGAAACTTGGAAATAAAGACAGATCTCTTAAGCTTTAGAACTTATTTCCAAAGCCAACGGCAAACACATGTATTAAACCTGTGATTTTTTATATAACATATTTGCCAAGCCCATTCTAATATGTCAGATATTGGAAGTTAATCAATCAATGTCAGTAGCTCTTCTGCACATCAAAGATTTTAATATAAATTGCTTTGAGGGCAGGAACTAGAGAGATTGAATTTATGAGGACAAGCCAGGAGAAAGAATAGAAAAATGTAGAATGTAGTCTAGGAAGCAAAGTGCACAGAGCCCAAATGAGTAATAAGTTTCAGAGAATAATAAGCTTGTTTAAAATGACATAGTTTGAGAAAGTGTATGAAGATTGTAAAAGTAGCTCTATATGACTCCTAGTTTTTATTCTGAGTCTCTTTCCACTGTTACTTGATTATACCACCAAGATGTTTAGCTCCAATTGGTTCATCTCTTCTGGAAAACAACAGGCAATAAATTAAAATGGAATAGAATTGACAGTTTCAAGTGGGCAATGACACTTTTTTTATTAAGTTTTTAGATTTTAATTCCAGTATGGTTTAGTTTTAGGTATACATTACAGTGATCCAACTCTTGTATTCACTACTCAGGGCTCATCACAGTAAGCGTACTCTTTAAATCTGATCACCCATTTCACCCACCTACCTCCCCTCTGGGAACCATCAGTTTGTTCTCTATATTTAAGAGTCTGTTTCTTGGTTTGTCTCTTCTTTTTCTCTTTGCTCATTTGTTTCTTAAATTGCACATATAAGTGAAATCATATGGTATTTGTCTTTCCCTGACTTATTTTTCTTAGCATTATACTTTCTAGTTCCATCTGTTTTGCTACAAACAGCAAAATTTCTTTCTTTTTTGCATGATATCCTATCACATATATATACGCCATATCTTCTTTATCATTCATCTATCTATGGACACTTGAGCTGCTTCCAAAATTTGGCTATTGTAAAAAATGCAGTAAATATAGGGGTGCATGCATCCCTTTGAATTCGTGTTTTTGTATTTTGGGGGAAAATAACCCAGTAGTGAGATTACTGATTGTAGGATAGTTTCATTTTTAACTTTCTGAGGAACCTCCATACTGTTTACCACAGTGGCTGTACCAGTTTGCATTCCTACCAACAGTGCATGAAGGTTCCTATTTCTCTACATCCTCTCCAATACTTGTTTCTTTTGTTGTTGATTTTAGAGCTTCTGACAGTTGTGAGGTGTTATCTGACTGTAGTTTTGACTTATATTTCCCTGATGATGAGTGATGTTGAGCATCTTTTCATGTGCCTCTTGGCCACCTGGGTGTCTTCTTTGGAGAAATATCCGTTCATGTCTTCTGCCCATTTTTAATTGGATTATTTGTTTTGTGAGTTTTGAGTTTTATCAGTTCTTTACATATTTTAAATACTAACTCTTTATCAATGATGTCATTTGCAGACATCTCCCATTCAGTAGGTTGCTTTTTAGTTTTGTTGATTGTTTCCTTTGCTGTGCAGAAGCTTTTTATTTTGATGTAGTTCTAATAGTTTATTTTTGCTTTTCACTTGTCTCAGGAGAAAGGTCTAGAAAAAAGTTGCTATATCCAGTGTAGGAGAAATTACGGCCCATGCTCTCTTCTAGGATTTTTATAGTTTCAGGTCTCACATTGAGATCTTGAATCAATTTTGAATTTATCTTTGTGTATGGTGTAAGCCACTGGTCCAGTTTTATTCTTTCACACGTAGCTGTCCCATTTTCCCATCACCATTTGTTGAGGAGGCTTTTTCTCATTGCATATTCTTTCCTCCTTTGTCAAACATTAATTGATCATATAAACCCGGGTTTATTTCTGTGCTTTCTATTCTATTCTACTCATCTGTGTGCCTGTTTTTGTGCCAGTACCTTACTGTTACTATAGCTTTGCACTATAACCTGAAATCTGAAATTGTCCTACCTCCAGCTTTGCTTTTCTTTGTCAAGATTGTTTTGGCAATGACACTTAAACTAACATTAAAATATCTTACATTTGGATAGGGCTGTATATCCAGATACACTTTCTCATTAAACTCTTCTCACTTCCCTTTATTGTACGAAGATGATTTTGCATCACTGTGCTAACAAGTAGATCAGGAATTTGTTCAGTCTTGGTTGGTCCCTTGAGTGCAGTTTTGAAGTCTTAAAGTACAAAGGTAGATGTTTGGAGGAAAAAGTTTAGAAGGAGATGCCTTCTACCTTTTGCAGCATTCCAAGAGAAGAAAATAAAATTTCCTAAGTACCTAATGATTTTTTTTCTTTTTTTCTTGAGAGCAACAGTGTACATTAGACTTTTTTTTTCAATGTAGAAAATAAAATAAAAGGATGAATAAAATCTTTCCATTCAGATACTCACCTTTGAATTTTTAAATCTACTTCACCTACCTATCAAAGTAACAAAATGAAAAAAAAAAGTCACCCTCAAATTTCCCACATTACTTCTAAGTATTTTTTGGGTTGATCCTGGTGCATAGGTAGCTTTAAAGGATTTACTTGCCTAAAGGGGTCAAATTTGCATGTTATTCTACATCTTGCTTTTGTTTCAGCTGATGAAGGGTGCTGTCCAGGACATGGACATAGTGAATGAAACTGTTTCTACCTCATTCCTTCTAAAGCATGGTCTTTGATGACATTTTGTTTTTTTGCAGCCATTATAATTCTGCACTGTGCTTCTAATAATTCCTGTGAGGCAATGACACCTCTGACACCAAACTGCATCTGTCCCTAAGTCAGAGACAGAGACAGGTAGCTTGGTGAGATTTGCTTGAGATTCCAGGATGGTGAATGTTACCATATGTTCTATCAGCTTGTTAATTAGTGGGATGACTACATAATTTATCAACCAAACCAGGGGCACTTTTGAGAAAGAAAGGGGTGTTAAAATAATTACACCATACAACAAGCATAAACCGGGACTGACCAGGGCAAACTGGGCAGGTCACTTTTAAAACTATGAGATACATTTTCTTTCCCCATTGTGTTCTAATATCACTGGATTGTCCTATATACCTTCATCCCCACAATTCTGTTAAAGTGATGTTTCACAGACACATATCTGATGGTTCCATCCTCAAACCAGTTTTTTCTTTTTGAAATAAGAATCTTTTAGGAATTTCTTGAAAAATATCATGTTTTGAAGATTTTATGTCTTTGAGCCTTGTTCACATGTATTTCTTCCAATGAGAATTTATTTTTTTCCCTTTTGAACTATTTTTAATTTCTATTCATTCTTCAGTTCCATGATTACCTCCCTATGTGGATATTCCCAACCTCCTATTTCTCCGTACTAGCAATGGGAGTTTTGGAGGGAAAAAAAATTAATCTAGGATTCCTTATCTTCATGAGTAAAATAGAAGTAATTCCAAGAGATTGTTTAGTGGATGAAATGACAAAATATTATGTCAGAGTGCCTATCAAATCATGGAGAACAAAAATAAACAACACCCAAAACCTTTGAATTGTATTCAAGTTTCAAAAACTGTCAAAAATATCTCATTCACAAACTGCTTCAGCTGGAAGATCAGACAATTAATTTCCCATCTTAAATACCAGGGGTTACATAAAAATTTTATATGGGAATACAGTAGATTCAAAGTAAGAAATTTAATAAGCTTACCATTGATTGATTTCATTAACTAACATATTTTGTGAACAATGATTATTTTTCATACTAGCCATTACTTTATCACTTGGTGTGGTTATCAAAACAAAACTTAGAACTAAAACAAATGTAAGTATTCCTAATAGGTATTTTAAAACTTGAAGTATAGAAAAGGATAGTACTTATATTCTTTCCCTTGGGGCTCAAGAATAAGAAAGGACTGCTTATAGCAAACATTTAATATCATTTTAAGTTATTTTTAAGAATTTTAGCTGATGAAGGCAATTTACTGATTGAAGCTAGTTTCTGTTTGAAGAGGGTTTTTCACATTTCTGAGTTCATATTTCATATTGAAAAGGTGGTTTTTGCCATCCCACCTCAATATCCCACAACAGCGTATTAAATGCTCACCCATAAATTGATTGGCTCCAGAATAGTTCACCTTCACATAGAACTTAGCTCCTGAACTTGAGGAAAACACTTTGCTTCTCCATTCTTTTCAGCCTTACTGGACACACTCACAATGTTCCATTTTCATGTCTATCTTCCCCACTTACATAAACATCTTTCAGGACAGGAACTGTGCTTCCTTTTTTTCCTATTCTAAGCTCCAAGTAGCTACTTACTAAGTCTTTGAATGAATGGATAAGTGGTTTTGTCTCCAACCTTTTCCATGGATGCCAGTGACACTGGTTCTACCTCGGTTTATTCATCCTTTATTTACTTTTTCATAAATTCAGAGTGATGAGGATAAATCCATAGTGCTGTATAAACTTTATCCAATTCCAAATAAGTATATTGTGAAAGCTCTGCCCCTTTTTAATACATAGCTGTCTTTTGGAAACCTAAAGACACAACAGATAATTTACATTTTATAAATTTAATGGGAAGAAATTTTCATGAGACACTACAATATGCATACAATATCCATTTGACTGGTGTTCCTTCTCATAGTCAAAGTACTCGTGGTGATTTCTCTTTAAATCCTTCTTGGAAAATTCTGGATGTTATCATAAGATCATGTCATTGGACAGAAACTCCCATAGAATAAGATTTTTAAAAGCCACTTAAGCTGTTTTGAAGAAGTGAGAGTTTTTCTTAAAACATCCTAATTCCTTACTCTTTTAGGAAAATCCAGACTAACAGGAGACTGACTTCTGTGGGACAGTTTTCAGACAAGGCCCTGGGTTTGAAGATGCCACATAACAGCTATCTGCCACTCTAGTTATCTATATCCTGGTATGGGAAACATATGTCTGTATGTTGAGCTTTTATACAAATTCAAGAGAAGCTGTCCATTGTGAGGAGTGAAATAAAGTGATGGGAAAGACTGCCACTGTTATCCTGGATGGGTGTGCCATCCAAGGTAACAGAGCGGCATTCGACAAAAGAACATTATACTCTGTCCTTGTTGCCTCAGGAGAAGTAATCCTATGACTTGAAGGCAACTCTCCAGGGGATGTTTTTCTTTTTTCTTTTTCTTTTTTGAATTGTTACCCTGCCTTTCTGAGAAGGATTTTAGGTGGTTGGGTTTGAAATCCTGCTTTCCTAGCAAGGCCGTGAAATGGAATGGAAAAGGTACATATATTGTTGCCATGTACTTAATGCTTAGTCAAATACTTGAACTCTAACATTCAATTTTCTAATCTCTAAAATAGGGATAATGACAGCACCTGCTTCCAAGAGTGTCAGTGATGATTCAGTGAAATGGTTCTGTGTCTCCATTCAGCAGGTGATCAATATATGTCAGCAATTATTATAATTTGTTAGTAGTATCATTTAGTCATTTATCCTTTGGGCAGGATTGATGACTGATACTTCTTACTCTCAAGGCTCTGACAGTGTTTAAGGAGATAAGGCACACACCTAAAAAGCAATTCTGTTAACAAATGAATCCATGATTGCCCTAAAAGGGGACTTAGGGAATTCTGATTTAGATGGGATTAAGTTTGCCTGGAGAAGGTGTGTGTGGTGGCTGGAATTGCTGGTCTGGGAAACATTCTCTTGGAGCTGGATTTCGTATAAAGATAGAGACCTCAGATAGGACAGCACTTGGTCCCAGAAGGAACACTATGGACATGCAAAGACATTTGGTGGCTATGGGGAATGGTAAGGAATTGAGTTTGGATGAGCTTGGAAATGTAATTCAATACCTGACTTATGTCAGCAACTGGTGACAGCCTTGGCTTGTGAAATTTGCTTTGCAGACACCAAGAAGACACAAAGTGGCTTTTTAGGATCAAAGCAGTACTTTAAAAAGTTTAGTCTTTTTTTATATATAAGTTGGATAAGAAAACAGAGAAACAATAGGCTGAGAGACTCTAGATGGAAGACTCTTCTTGGTCAACTAGACAACTTTCCAACTAGAGGGGCATAGAAAGGACTGTCCAGTGGAAAGACTATGGAAATAAAAGTGGTAAGGTTTGAAGACTGGTCAACTCCTACATGCAGGGGAACATTACAATGTTGAATGTGAATCACTGGGAAGTTTCCATTGTTGGAGGAAGAAGTCAGGGAGAGGTTCTAAATTCTTTGAGAAGAGAGATCTTTTTAGTTTGGTTCAAGGGGACATCTTGGGGGTGCCATCCAGCAGTCCTCTAAAATATGGGCATAGACTTCAGAAGTTGGATTTGGAGTAATTAGCCGATGGACTTAAGCATAACTCAGACCTGCAATTCAGGGCACAGAAGTTCCCTTGAATGTGATCAGCCTCTTGGGAACAGCTGACAAATGGCTTAATTTGATTAGAGTCCAACCTCCTGGTTTTAAACAAAATGTCTGTGGGAGATGTAACCCTCCCATAAAGAGAAACTCTCTACTTCAGAAGAATGCTCAGATAAGGAGACATTATGGGGCTCCAATATTGGTATTCTATTTATACATTCAGTTGTCATGGTTAGATAAATTCTCAAAAGATTGGACCTTCAATCTTTTGATTTAGTAATTTTATTTTATTTTATTTACTTGTCAGAGAGAGAGTGAGAGAGAGAGAACACAGGGAGAGGGGGAGCAGCAGAAGAGGGAGAAGCAGGCTCCCTGCTGAGTAAGGAGCCTGATGTGGGCTTTAATCCCAAGACCCTGGGATGGTGACCCGAGCTGAAGGGAGATGCTTAACCGACTGAGCCACCCAGGCATCCCAGATTCAGTCATGTTAGAAAAGAGATTTAAATACTTTAAGAAAATTTGCTACTATTTCCTAGCTGAGTGTTACCCAGTAGAGGAAGTAAGTGGTGGCAAATAGCCCCTGCTAACTCCCTCACAAACACGATTTCAGATGGACAAAATGGAATATGTGTCTCTGGTACTTTCTATCCATTAAGTAAGTATCAAAACTTGGCTTCAAGAGGCCTAAAATCTTTTCCTAACTCTGGCCCACTCCAGTGTGGGAGTTTAAGCAAATAATTTAAAGTCTTTTCCCTTGGTTTCCTTATAGTGTACAACATGGTGGGATAGGTGGATATTTTTAGTTAACTGACCTAACTAGTATAGAATACATCTTATATATAATAGTAGGGCATATTTCTGAGGACATACAATTGGTCCCAGGATGCAGCAAGAGTGTTTTCATTTGAGCTAGTTGACTTTAGGAGGAAGTGTGAAAGGAATGCCTTGCACAGTAATTAAAACATTTGGAGCACTTTATAAATATGTACCATCTAGGTGGATGCAATTCAACAGACATATGGAGACCAGCAGCCAGAAGAAACTGTCAGGGCATGGTAGTGTAAGAGTGGGGCTTTCAAAATTAATTAAAGCCTTGGAAATCTAAGTAGGGTTCCTAAGTGCTTACATCTTCTAAGAACGGGAAATTGAGGCTTAAAGAGGGAATCCATCGTTCCAATTTAAAGATCTTTAAATTTCACACAAATGTGTTCCAGACTGAGATAGTATTTTCCTGCATATTAATAATAAACTTTCAAAGCCACCATACTCGCTGGCTATTATTACCCCCTTTCCCAGAGGCGATATCTAAGTGTGAGAGAAGCTAATTAACTTGCTGATTTGTCCATAGAAGCCCTAGGTTCTGACTGTGTGATCCTCATGCTGAGTCTTTGAAGATGACAACTTTGTCCTTTTTTCCCCTGGTACTTACCAATAGAGACAGAGTAATGGAGATTTCTTGGCTACCTAGAAATATAGTTTTCATGGAAGCTTGATCACTTATTTTAAGTTTATTTATTCTTTAAGTTTATTTATTCTTTATTATTAAACTCTGAAGTTTATTCTTTTTATTAGGAAAGCTAGAAGTTCTTTCCACTTCTAACTGACTTTCTTTCAAGCTTGGATCTATGGGCAGTCGCCAATGCACAGTGCTGGGGAATGTGGATAGAATGGTGCCTGCAGGCTAGGAATCTGGTCTGAGGGACATACTGATATTTACAGGGTTGCCATGAAACTTGGCTGGAGACCCAGCCCTCTATATGGGATCCGGACTCTGAGTGTCTTTGGCTAATCAGTATGCTTTCAGGAAGAAAAAATTAATTGCTGGTAAGCAAAGGAAGGCACTGTTAATCATTAACTGTGTGGCATCTGCTCCCACAATTACAGTTCTAAAAGATTTGGATAATCACATTCTTTTGAAAAAGTCTAATTAATGTGCTTTTGCTATTATTATATTTTGAGCGTGGGTAATACCAAGTTAATCAGTAAAGGCCTCCAATTTTGCTGTATGCAAAGATATTTTATTAATTGTTAGGAATATCCAAAATGACATGAATCAACAAAGACTGTGATCACTATAGCCCTTGCCAAACCCAAGGAAGCAAACCGAATGTTTTGTGCATCTTCTTCCCTCACAACATATTCTGGGTATGATCAGGAACATGTGCCAGACCAGATGTATCTTCTTATGCACACATGCAGAAAGAATAAAAAATATGGCCACCATGTAAAACTGGGTTTCCATCCCAGTTCTGACACTAACCATCAGTATGGCAGTGAACATAAACATTCTCAACATCAGTTGCCTCTTCTATACAATATGGGCTCTAATTTGTGCCTCTAGGTATTCTTATGAAGATTAAATGAGATGACTCATGTAAAATGTACTGGCACAATACATTTTACTTGATTATTTAGAACTCAATAAATTATAATTTTCCTTTTTCCATAGTATTAGTCTATTGGTATGATGTTTCTGTTTTTGTGTTTTATGGTCTGGAAATTGGACTCTACTCGTGTGGACAGTAGAACAAAATATTGCAATTTGGCCTGTCTAGGATGTGTGATTCTCCAAGCTATTGGATTTGGTGAGAAAGTTAAAAGCTGCCTGGAGTGGCTTTAAGTAGCAGAGCATTATGGTATCAATGGTTAACTGCTGAAGCATCAGATGTCAGGCTTAGCATGAACCGCCAGTAAGACTGCCTTCTCCCAGTGGGAACATGTAAGCCACCAATCATCTGCTACATTCCCTTCAACTGTGAGTCAACTAGGAGTTGACAAACTGATCTGAGAAACTGACAATGAAACCCTGTTACTAGCCCTAATCCTGATTATATGTATGTGTGTATATATATATCTATAGATATATAGATATATAGATATATGTGTATATATACATGTGTATATACATATACATATACACATGTATATACATATGTATATACATATACACATATATGTATATACATATACACATATATGTATATACATATACATATACACATGTATATATACACATATATCTATATATCTATATATATATATCTAAGACTTAAGTAAATATCCCTATAGAATAGAAGACTTTCTAAAATGAATACTAATAATAATAACTGCTAATTTTTATTGTCAGTTTATTCTGTGACAGGAACTATGCCGGCTTTATGTTTTTTTTCTCACCACAAACATGTCAAATGGTGACTATGTTTCTGATTTTTATAGATAAAGAAACCAAGATACAGAAGGGTTAATTAATTCATCATATAAAAATGTCTATAAGTAAAGAATTTTGAATCCAGAACCTGTGCCTATTCAGAACTAAAAAAACCCCAAAAGAATCATAATATTTAAAGTCTGAAGGAAACTTTAGACAGGGTATCTTCAAGAGCCCTGAAGTTTTTGATTTTAGGAAATTTCCAGTTTCAACCAATTTCACATGGTTTTAATACTTGTCTGGGCTTTGAGGAAACGTAAACCTCCCTTGTATTTCAGGCTACTCATAGTAGGTCAAATACACAGAGTATGTAACTTGAAAAGAGCCAGAGGCCATTAGAAATATTCTTTGTAGACCAAGTCTTTGTAGACCAATGGCTCTTAGATGGGCAGCAGAGATGCTCTGGAAGCATATAAGGAAACACCACAATTGTTCAGTATCTTGATGCTTCAAAAAAAAAAAAAAAGTAAAATTTTCAGTTTTGTCAGCATTTCAAATCTCATTTCCCAGGTGACAAGCATTGTTTTAGCTTTCCATACTTATAGCCTGAACAAGTTAGGGTTCATCTACCTTCTTACCTCTCCCAGTTTTTGAGCTTTGACGAATTTGTACAGTCAGAGTTTATTGAGCAGAAAACAGAATAGTTGGAGCCCTTTTTGTGTAAGGAACTTCTTAGTTTCAAATTATTTTATTATGAAAATAACACATGTACATGGTAATAATAAATAGGCAAAACAAAAGGGCTACCAAATGAAAGGTTAATTTCTTCTATATTCTTAATCCAGTCCCTCTCCCAGTGGAATAACTATACAGATTTTACTATGTTTCCAGAGAAGAAAATAAATATATATGTAATTATGCACAGGTAATATATAATTATATATTGTTATATTATTCTTATTTTTACACAGTTGCATGTACATTGTAGATATTTTTGTACTTTGTTTTTCATGAAATGTATCTCAAAGGAAGATTTTCAGATAAATGGAAGAGTAAAACCAAATGTCCTAATATCTCCCTTGATAACTAATCAAACAACAATTCAAAAACAGAGAGGGGCACCTGAGTGGCTCAGTGGATTAAAGCCTCTGCCTTCGGCTAGGGGCATGGTTCCAGGGTCCTGGGATGGAGCCCTGCATCAGGCTCTCTGCTCAGCAGGGAGCCTGCTTCCCTTCCTCTCTCTCTCTGCCTGCCTCTCTGCCTACTTGGGATCTCTGTCTGTCAAATAAATAAAATCTTAAAAACAAAACAAAACAGAGAAAGGAAAATCACCACTACTGAACATTTAAAAATTGGAATAAAGCATATTTTCATATTCTTTGAAATATGAAAGCAAATGACAGAAATAAGAGATTCAGGTGTGGTACCCCAGCTATTTGACCCCTATCACAGAAACTATAATTTCAGAATATAGGCAGCCAAGTTCAGGAAGTTCCCATTACTTTGGAGAAAAATATACAATGGTAGCCAAATCATTTCGGCAAAAAAATGTATGTCCAAAATTTTACAAACTTAAAGTTAGATATATAAGTACAGATCCAAGAAGCTCAGTGTATAAGTGAGCAAATGATGAAGAAAACCATATTTAAGGAAATCATAGTCAAACTGCTGAAAACCAAAGATAAACTGAAAAGCCTTGAAAGCAGTCAGAGGAAAATGAGACATTTCATAATGTTTGAAAAACAATTTGAATAATTCATCAGAAACTATGGAAGCCAGAAGACTGTGGAACTACATTTTAGAGAGCTAAAAGAATAAAAAAAAATCCACTTAAAAAAAAAAAATCCACTTTTTTTTTTTTTTTAAATCCAGGGCAAGTCTCTCTCAAGGATATGTGAAAATCCGACATTTTTAGATAAAGCTAAGAGAATTTGTTACCAGGAGACTTGAACTCAAAGAAATGCTTAAGGAAGTTTCTCAGACTAAAGGTAATTATATTAGATGAAATTCAGGTCTTCAGAAAATAATGGGGAGCACTAGAAATGCTAAATACCTTAGTAAATAAATATACTTTTTTCTTAGTTTAAAAAAATTACACATGACTACTTAAAACAAAAATTGTATCACTTTCCTCTGGGCTTTATAAGCATATAGACATAATAATACATTTGTGGATTAGGACTTAAGAATAGGGATAAGTGAACTCATATAGTTATAGATTTTCTATATTTTACATGAAGTGGTACAATATTCTAAGACTGTAAAAATTATATATATAATATTTATTATATATTATACATAGATTAATTACTAGAGCAACCATAAAAAATGAATGAGGACATACCTAAAAATCCATTAGATAAATTAAAATGGAATTCTAAAATTAATCAAATAATGTTAAAAAAATTAGGAAAGAGAGAAGAGGATTAAACAAAATAGGACAAAGAAACGTACAAAAATATAGACCTAACCTGCAACCATAATGATATTTATAATAAATGTTAACAGAGAAAACATTGCAAAAAGTGGACATTTAAAAAATGAGTAAAAATGAAAAACCCACCTTTATTCTGTGTATAAGATAAAAATGGATATAAAGATATAGATATATTAGAAAATGAATGAAAAAAGATATATATTCAAGTAGCTTAAGAACACTGAAGGTCAGTTGTAATATCAGACAAAACTGGATTCAAAATAAAGAGCACCACCAGTGATAAGAGCGTTTTTATAGTTAGAAAGATCAATTCTTAATTCATCAGAAAGACATAACAATAATAAATGAAAGTCTAATAAAAGACTTTCATAACTAGGGAACAAGACTTGACATAATTAAGGGACAAAGAGATCCAAGTCTATAATGTCTACAAGATAAAGAGTTTAAACAAGGTCTTCAAGGCAGTCTTGTACATGCAGGCACAAAGCAGGATATATGCCCACCCAAACCACTGGTAACAGACTTACCAAATGTAGACCCACTGTAGACCCAACAAAAGCCACATGAATTCGCTCTAATCCAGCTAGGCTACAATTCTGGAGGTAATCCCAACAGCTAGGTTAGCTGACCAGAGAAGGTTCCTACCTAATGAAACCAGTTTACAAAGACCAGAAGAGGTGTTTGCACCTTTAAATGCACAGTCAACAACACAAGGCCACATATATCATGAGGAGTCAAGGAAATAAGACACCATCAAAGTAAACTAACAAATTTTAGTAACTGACTCTAAAGAAATGGGTATCTATGAATTTACCTGATGAGAATTTCAAATTAATAAAGAAATTCAATGAAATGCAAGAGAACACAGGCAACTACAATGAAATCTTGGAAGCGTGAGCAAAATAAAAAGTTCAATGTTGAAATAGAAATCATAAGAAAGAACTAAACAGAAATCCTGGATCTGAAGAATACAGTGACAGAACTACCAAACTGAACAAAGAAAAATTAATAAAGAAAATTCAGTAGAGAACTTTAGCAACAGACTTGAACATCTAGAAGAAAAAATCAGCAAACTCAAAGACAAATCATTTGAAATTAATTACAGGAACAAAAAAGAAGGAAAGAGTGAAAAAGCCTATATGAATTATAAAATACTATAGAACAAATGGATATACACATCATGGGGTGCCAGAGGGGAAGAGAAAGAGAAAGGGGCAGAAAGCTTGTTTAAAGAAATAATAGCTGTGGTCTTTCCAAATCTTGAGAGATATGGGTATCCAGCTACATGAAGCTCAAAATACCTCATGTTGGATTATGCAAAGATTAACCTGAGACACATTATAATCAAATAATAAAAGTCAAAGACAGAAAATATTGAAAATGGCAAGGGGAAAATGACTCATTACATAATGCTGCTAACCAAAAATATTAAAGCTGTCATTCAGAAAGTCATGATAAAGTTATTCTCAAACGGAAGGTGAAGACAAACAGTTCATCACCACTAGACCGCCTTAAAAGAAATGCCAAAGGGACCACTTCAAATTGAAATGAAAGGACATTCAGTAACAACATGAAAATACATGAAAGTATAAAATTCACTGTTAAAAGTAAACATATAATCAAATTTAGAATACTTTATTATTTTTTTAAAGATTATTTATTTATTTATTTGACAGACAGAGATCACAAGTAGGCAGAGTCAGGTAGAGAGAGAAAGGAAGGCAGGTTTCCTGCCGAGCAGAGAGCCCGATGTGGGGCTCAATCCCAGGACCCTGGGATCAAGACCTGAGCCGAAGGCAGAAGCTTTAACCCACTGAGCCACCCAGGCGCCCCTAGAATACTTTAATCACATAATGGGGCTGTGTAAATCACTTTTGTCTCTAGTATAAAAGTTAAAAGACAGGAGTATTAAAAATAATAACTACAATAATTTCTTATCTATAGTGATATCTTAATGGATACAAAATATAAAAAGATGTAAACTGTGACAGAGCATAAAGTGTTAGGGGAGAAGTTAAGAGTGTAGAGTTTTGGGGGGCACCTGGGTGGCTCAGGGGGTTAAGCCTCTGCCTTCGGCTCAGGTTGTGATCTTGAGGTCCTGGGATCGAGCCCCACACCGGGCTCTCTGTTCAGCGGGGAGCCTGCTTCCCCTCTCTCTCTGCCTGCCTCTTTGCCTACTTGTGATCTCTGTCAAATAAATAAATAAAAGTCTTAAAAAAAAAGAAGAGTGTAGAGTTTTTGTATGCAATCAAGCTTAAGTTGTTATCAGCCTAAAATACACTATTATAACTATAATATGTTTTATGTAAGCTTCATCATAACCACAAAGAAAAAACCTATAGTAGATAAACAAAAAATGAAGATAAAGGAATCAAAGCATACTACCACAAAAAGTCATCAGATCTCATAGGAAGACTGCAAGAGAGAAAGAAAGGAACAAAGGAACTATAGAATAGAAAAAACAAAATGGCAACAGTAAGTTCTTACCTACCAATAATTATTTTAAATGTAAATGGATTGAATCTTTCAATCAAGATAGGGAGTGTCTGGATGGATTAAAAAAAGATCGAAAAATATGCTGTCTATAAGAAACTCATTCAGCTTTAAGGGGACACATAGGCTGAAAATAAAGGGATGGAAATGATATTGCATGTAAATGGTAACCATAAGAGAGTGGGGATGGCTATACTTAATTCAGATAAAATAGACTTTCAGTTGAAATTGGTCACAATTGACAAAGAAGGTCATTATATAATGATGAAGGGGTCAGTTCATCAACAGGTAATAATAATTGTAAATATGTATGTATGCAAGACTGAAGCATCCAAATATTTAATCAAACATTACTGGAACAGAAAGGAGAACTAGACAACAATACAATAATAGCAGGGGACTTCATATCCCACTTTCAATGATGGATAGATCAGACAGAGAGAAATTCAATGAAGAAATAGAGGGACTGAACAACAGTATAGACCAAATGGGTCTAATAGACATTTAAGGAACATTCCATTCAGTAGCATAATAAAAATTTTCAAATGCATGTGGAACATTCTCCAGAATGGATCATATGTTGGGCCACATTTTAAGAAGACTGAAATCATATAGAGTTTCTTTTCCAACCACAATAGTATTAAATTAGGAATTGATAACAGGAGGAAAATTGGAGAATTAAAAAATACATATAAATTAGCACACTGCTGGGTGCCTGGTTGGCTCAGTTGGTAGAACACAAAACTCTTGATCTCAGGGTCATGAGTCAAGCCCCATGCTGAGTGTGGAGACAAAAAAGAAAGAGAAAGAAAGAGAAAAAGAGAGAAGGAAGGAAGGAAGGAGGGAATGTGGGGAGGAAAGAAGAGAGCTAGAATTTGCCTGGTTACAATTTATTGTTCCATTATTTATATTTAAAAAAAAAGGAAAGAAGAAATTAGCACACTCGTGAACACTGATAGGTTAAGGAAGAAATCAGAAAGGAAAAAAAAAAGTATCTTGAGACAAATGAAAATAGGAACAAAACATACCGAAACTTAAGAGATGCAGAAAAGTAGTTCTAAAAGGGAAATTTATAGTGATGATTACCTACTCTAAGAAAAAGGAAAGATCCCAAATAAAACAATCTAATATTATACCCCAAGAAACTAGAAAAAAGAAGAAACTAAGCCCAAAGTTAGAAGGAAGGTTGATATAAAGACTAGAACAGAAATAAATGCAACAGAGACCACAAAAATTATAAAAAAGATCAGTGATGCTAAGAATTGGGTTTTTGAAAAATAACATTGATAAAGCCTTACTAGACTAAACAAGAAAATAAGATAGAGGATGCAAATAATTAAAAATAGTATGAATGAAAGAGGAGACATTACAACTGATACCACAGAAATAAAAAGGCTCGTGAGAGAGTACTGTGAACAATTATGAACAAACAAGTTGGATAACCTATTAGAAATGGCTCCATTCCTACAAAGATACAACCTACCAGATTGAATCATGAAGAAATAGAAAATCCAAGCAGACCAAATTACTCGTAAGGAGATTTAATCAGTAATAAAAAATGAATTATTGGTAATTCTACCAAATTTTTAAAGAAGAATATCTATACTTCTCAAACTCTTCCAAAAATATGAAGAGGAAAGTCTTTCAAACTCTCATTTTATAAGGCCAACATTACCTTTAGAGAATAGCCAGACAAGGATACCAGAAAAAAAAAAAAAAGAAAATTATAGGCCAGCATCTCTGATGCACATAGATGCAAAAATTCTCAGCAAAATACTATCAAACCAAATCCAACAGCATATGAAAGTGGGATTTATGTCCAGGATGCAAGGATGGTTCAACATATGCAGATCAATAATGTGATATACCACATTAATAGAATAAAGCAAAAAGCCATATGATGATCTCAATGTATACATAAAAAGCATTTGACAAAATTCAACATCCTTTCATGAATAAAAAAACTTAAAAAATTAAGTATAGACGGAGTGTACCTCAACATAATAAAGGCCATACATGACAAGCCCATGGCTGAGATCATACTTAGTGGTGAAAGCTAAAAGCTTTTCCTCTAAAGTCAGGAATAAGGCAAGGGTGCTCATTTAACATAGTCCTGGAATTCCTGGGCAGAGCAATTATGCAGGAATAAGAAGCATTGAGGGGAGCCTGGGTGGCTCAGTTGGTTAAGCATCTGCTTTTGGCTTGAGTCATGATCTCAGGGTCCTGGGATCAAGACCCACATCAGGCTCCCTGCTCAGCAAGAAGTATGCCTCTCTCCCTCCTGCCCCTCCCTCTCTGATTTCTCTTGCTCTCACTCTCTCTCAAATAAATAAATTAAATCTTAAAAAAATAGGAAGCGTTGAAATGAGAAAGGAAGAAATCAAATTGTCTCTTTAAAAGTATAAAAACTCTACCAAAGAAATTGTTAGAACTGATTAGCTAAAGTTGCAGGATACAAAATCAATATGGAGAATCAGTTCTGTTTCTGTACACCAACAATTAACTATTGGAAAAAAATTAAGAAAGCAATCCAATTTACAATAGCATAAAAAACAATAAAATACTTAGGAATAATTTTAACTAAGGAGGTGAAAGCCTATAGCCTTTATAGTCTTTTTTTCTCCTTATGTATTTTTTATTCAGAAATGCAAAGGTTTAAAAATCATTCTGTTACATAAAGAATTCTATCTATAGAATGCTGCAACAAAGACTATAAATTCTCTGGGCAATGACATCGGGATGTGTTCCAGACAAAACCTTATCTAATGCACAATCCATATGGCACTTGCCTGGAAGCAAAACTTCAGAAAAAATCAGAATACAGCTCAGGTGCTCTTCCACAGGGCACTCAATGAATCATCTGCAAACTCGATGGCTATCGTGCTTGAGGGACAGTTTTTTTCAGTTTGACCCATATAAGCATGGAATTCCTTTCTTTTTCTGTTTCTTTTATTAAAGTACCTTTTTATGGTATTTTAATCTGTAACCCCATCTCTTAAGCTGCTAAATTTTAGCCACAATTCTTCAAAGAATCGTTTTTTTCTTTCCAAGTTTTTATTTAAATTCCAGTTAACACACAGTGTAATATTAGTTTCAGGTGTACAATTTAGTGATTCATCACTTCCATATAATACCTGGTGCTCATCACAAGTATCTTCCTTAACTACCATCACCTGTTTAAACCAATCGCTGCCCACCTCCCTTCTTGTAACTATCAGTTTGTTCTCTATAGTTAAGAGTCTTTTTGTTTGTTTCTCCTTTCCCCCCATGTTCATTTGTTTTGTTTTTCTTAAATTCCACATATGAGTGAAATCATATGATATTTGTTTTTCTCTGAGAGCTTTATTTTGCTTAGCATAATATACTCTAGCTCCAGTCACGTCATTGCAAATGGCAAGATTTCATTCTTTTTATGACTGATATTCCATTGTGTGTGTGTCTATATGCGTGCGCACACACACACATTTTAAAAAGATTTTATTTATTTATTTATTTATTTGACAGATGGAGAGGTGGGGGGCAAAAGCAAGAGAGAGGCAGAGGGAGAAGCAGGCTTCCTGCTGAGTGGGGACCCTGACATGGGGCTTGATCTCACAACCTGGGATCATGACCTGAACTGGAGGCAGACACTTAACCCACTGAGCCACCCAGGCACCCCTGTACCAAGTCTTCTTTATTCATCAGTTGATGGGTGTTTGGGATCTTTCCATAATTTGGCTATTGCTGATAATGTTGCTATAAACATCAGGGTACGTGTATCCCTGATGTTATTATATATGTTAAAATTAGTATTTTGGTATCCTTTGGAGGAAATGCTAAGTAGTTCAGTTGCTGGATGACAGGGTAGTGCCATACTGTCTTGATCTTTATAGCTTTGTAGTATAACTTGAAGTCCAGAATTGTGATGCCTCCAGCTTTACTTTTCCCCCCTACCCAAGGTTGCTTTGGTTATCCAGGGTCTTTTGTGGTTCCATACAAATGTGAGCATTGTTTGTTCTAGCCCTATAAAAAATGCTGTTGGTATTTTGATACAGATTGCATTAAATGTATAGATTGCTTTAGGTAATATAGACATTTTAACAATTCTCCTTCTTCTAATACATGAGCATGGGTTGTTTTCCATTTCTTTGTGTCATCTTTAATGTCTTTCTTCAGTATTTTATAGTTTTCAGAGTACAGATCTTTTATCTCTTTGGTTAGGTTTATTCCTAGGCATCTTGTTTTTGGTGCAATTATAAATGGGATGGATTCCTTGATTTCTTTTTCTGTTGTTTCATTATTGGTGTATAGAAGTGTAACAGATTTCTGTATGTTGATTTTGTATCCTATGAGTTTACTGAATTTGTGTATCAGTTCTATACATTTTTTCGTGGAGTCTTTTGGGTTTTCTATATAGAGTATCATGCCACTCTCTTCTGGCTTGCCAAATTGCTGTTGAGAGATCTGTAGCTAGACTTACGGGTCTTGCCTTGCAAGTCAGGGGCTTCTCTTATTTTGTTGCTCTTAAGATCTTTTTCTTTATCACTATATTTTGCAACTTTAATTACAATACGTCTTGGTATTGGCCTGCTTTTGTTGATTTTAATGGAAGTTTTCTGTGCCTCCTAAATTTGGCTGTCTATTTCCTTCTGCATATTAGGGAAGTTTTCAGCTATTATTTCTAATGTTCTAACCCCTTTTCTCTCTCTTCTTTCTGGGACTCCTGTGATAAAAATGTTACTACATTTGATGGAGTCACTGAGTTCCCTAAGTCTATTATTAGTGTGTTCAATATTCTTCTTTTCCTCCTTTGTTCAGCTTCATATTTTTCCACTATTTTAGCTTCTGTATCACTTATTCCTCTGCTTCTTCTATTATTGCATTTAGTCTGTGTGAAATCTCAATTATTGCATTTTTCATTCCATGATTTTTTTAAATTAAAATTTAAATTCAATTTAGTTAACATATAGTGTATTATTAGTTTCAGGGGTAGAATATGGTGTTTCATCAGTTGCATACATCACATGCAAGTGCTCATGTGCTCATCACTCAGTGCTCATCACAACAAGTGTCCTCCTTAATGCCCATCACCCAATTACCCTACCCCCCCATCCAACCCCCCTCCAGCAACCCTCAGTTTGTTCCCTAGCATTAAGAGTCTCTTATGGTTTGCCTCACTGTCTGTTTTCATCTTATTTTGTTTTTCCCTCCCTTCCCCTAATGATCCTCTGTCTTGTTTCTTAAGTCCCACATATGAGTGAAATCATATGGTATTTATCTTTCTCTGATGGATTATTTTTTAATTCTTGACTCTGTGGTAAGGGCCTTGTAGTCTTCCATTCTTTTCTCAAGCCCCACGAGTATCCTTATGATTGTTGCTTTAAATTCTCCATCATGCATGTTACTTATACCTGTTTTGATTTGATCTCTGGCTGTGACATTATCTTGTTGTTTCATTTGGGATAAATTTCTCTGTCTTGGCATTTTGTCTAAGTTTGCCTCCTTCTGTGTGTGAGAAGAGCCTATTGTTTCCTGCTCCTGTGAGTAATGGCTTTATGAAGAAGAGGTCCTACAATTTCCAGGGCCTGGCGCTTCAGGTGTCTCTGGTGTGTGCTGCAGGAGCCCTGCTGCCTGTGTTTTGGCTGCTCTGTCCTTCAGGCCAGTTGTCCGTAGAGGCTCTCCTTGCCTGCAGTGGGCAGTGTTTGGACCTTGGTCAGAATGTGGCAAGTTTAACTAGGTGTGCTCTGGTCTACTTGATAAATGAGACCCGATGCTACTTCCACTAGAACTGAAATCTTGGAGAACTCTGTGGCTGGTAGGCATGGTGTGTGTGTGGGTTTTTTGCTGGTCTTCTAGGGAAGATGCCCATTGCACTGGGTTTGAGGCTTCTTGACAGAGATGGGCAGTACCAGCAGAGTGTAGGGAGGGGTGCGGGGGAGGGTTGGGACTGTGATTAGGCAGCCAGTGTTGGCTCTGTGCTGTTTACTGAAGCTGGGTTTGTGCTTATGCTGAGGGGTGGGGGGAGGGAAATGGTGCCAGCTGCTCCTTTGTCCCCTGATAAGGATCTCTGTGCTTGCTGCTTGCTCTCAGGGAGCACTCCAGGAAGAGTGAATAATATTTCCCCATGCATTCCAAGAATTTTTCAGATCACTGTTTTCATGCTATCTGCTTCCAGTTTCTTTGCTTGCCTTTTCTCTAGGTGTAGCTCAGTGTACTTAGGGCTCTATCTCAGCCAAGCCTGATGACTTAAAACTCCAAACTTTGGGGACCTGGTGTGGCAGGAAGCTGCACTGGTCTTCTGGGGGAGGGTGTCAATGTTCTGGGACTGATGCAGTCCCAACCCAGAAGGGCAGTTGCTCCAGAGTGCAGGGGTATGGCGCTCGGAATAAGCAGGTGAGGCAGCCAGTCAGGACCGAGCTGTGCCTGGCAGGCAGCTCCATGACTATGCTGAGGGGTCTGTGAGGGAAATGTTGCCTGCCAGCTCTTTTGTCCCCAGGGAAGTGACTCTGTGAGCCCCACCTCTCACAGATACCCTCTATGAAGAGCAAACAATCTCCCTAGTGGGTGTCTTAGGTGTTCCTCAGGTCATGCTGTCTGTCTTGGAATTGCTTGGCTACCTTCTCTCGAGGAATAGGGCTGTACCCTCAGGGCTCTATCCCAGCCAAGACCACTGACTTCTTCTTCTTCTTTTTTTTTTTTTAAAGATTTTATTTATTTATTTGACACACAGAGAGAGATCACAAGTAGGCAGAGAGGCAGGCAGAGAGAGAGGCTGAGCAGAGAGCCCATCGCAGGACCTTGAGATCACGACCCAAGCCAAAGGCAGAGGCCCAACCCACTAAGCCACCCAGGCACCCCAAGACCACTGACTTCTAAAACTCTAGTCTTTGAACCCTGCTGGTTGCAAAAACTCACAAAAACCAGACCTTCTCATTTCCTCAGCCAGTGGCTTTGGGGAAATGTTCTTAAGTGTTACCTTGTGTGTGCCCTTCTGTCTGTCTTTTTCCTTTCTTGAGGATCATGGCTCCCTCCCCTCCACAGCACATATGATCTGTTTTCCCCCAAAACCAAGTCTCTGTACTTCCTACCTTCCTCATTGTGCCATCTTCTCTCTTCCTAGTTGTGGAGTTTGTTCTATCAGTCCTCAGGTTGATTTCTTGGATAGTCAGAATGAATAGCTGTGTTATAGTGGTGAGAGGAACCTAGGCTCCTCAAACTATGCCATCATCTTAGCTCCCTTTGCAGTCTTTACACAAAAACTCTAAGACATTGATGACAGAGATTGAAGGAGAAAAAAATAAATGGAACGATATTCCCTGCACATGGATTGGAAGAATGGATATTGTTAAAATGTCTATACCACTCAAAATTCTGAATAGATTCAACACAATCTCTATCAAAATGCTAATGATATTTCTCATAGCTATACAAAAAAAAAGTCCTAAAATTTGTGTAGAGTTGGCGACATCAGTGACAACGTGTATGAAACTGGAGGACATTATGTTGAATGAAATAAACCAAACACAAAAAGACAACGATTGTATGGTATCTTACATATGTGAAATCTCAAGAGTTGAAGTCATAAAGCCAGAGAGCAGAATGGTGTTTGCCAGAGGCTGCAGGGAGATGTTGGTCAATGACATGAACTTCCAGTTAGAAGATGAGTAAGTTCTCGAGATCTAATGTACAAGGTGGTGATTACAGTTAGTAACACTGTCTTGTTTATATTTGCTAAGGGGATAGATCCTAAGCATTCATAAAACATACACAAAAAATAACTACGTAAGCTGTTAATTAACTCCATTATTATAATCATTTCATAATGTATATGTATAGTAAATCATCACTTCGTATACCATTAACAAAATGTTATATAACCTAAAACAGATAAGAATAAAACCAAGCAAAACAAAACCAAATCAAATAAAAATATGTTTGGTGAAAAATAATCCGTAAACTCATACAACTCTTGGCATGTTTTTCGGGGGCACTTGTAGCATATATTCTCTCCTTACTGTTTAGAATAGTGAGAGACAGGAGTGAGGTTCAGAGAGGGAAATAACTTACCTAATGACACACAGCTGATATATGAGATCATCAGAATTTGAACCCAATCCAAATTATTTTTATCTCCATTTTATATAGGTGGAAAGTGAGCCCAGGAGCGATTAAATTATTTATATTATCCTACCCTCTAGAGGGTTTGGTATGGTGATTTAAAGAGGGTCTAGTGCAAAACATATATTAAGTCTGTGTGCATTGGTGTCTGGATTAAATGATTCAATGCTACACAATTTCTCAGATGCCTCTGGCCGCACAAGAATCCAAGCTGTAGCTTGTGCTGCTGCATTAGCTTGGTCCTGTGAAGCAAGAAAGAGAAAAATAAAGAATATCAGTGAAACAGATGGTGAACAGGTTGGTGGCTTTCTGTGAATGGTAGGCTCCAGGCTTCTGTGTGTAGAGGATGACCTGTGGTTTCTTGAGATCTGTATAGATAACCTTGGTGGTGGAAGCAAAAGGCTTAGTGCTGTCACACTGGGTTGGAATCCTAGCTCTTTGTGTGTGTGTGGGGGGGGGGGTATGGAATCTGTTTAAAGACACAGGAACTCCTTTATGGGTGGTCTAAACACCACATCAACACAGAAAAACATTTGTTTAATTTTGTTTTTGTTTTCAAAAGCTTGCTTTTATTTTCTTTTGAATTAACTCTGTTTTACAGTTTTTTTAACCACTTGTATGGGTTTCAAAGTCAAATCTACAAAGCAGACTTCATTTGGAAAATTTAGATTTCCTTTATATATGCTGAATCATTTTGTTCCAGTGAGCTTTCCACTCCTATTGTCCAGAGTGTTCTGATGTATATTCTTTTATACTTTTTTGATGTTTATTACTTATTCAAGTTTTATGGAAATTACAGTTAGAGGTATTATATGTACTAGAAAGAACTTGTTCATTTCTCATTTATGTATTTACTTATTTTACATTTTTAAAAGATAGTCAAGTTATCAGTATTTTTCTTTGTGGTCTTGAAAGCCTTCCCGCTCAAAAATTATTTTCAGTGGCATGTTTTCTTCTGGTAATAATATTTTATTTAACTTTCTCTAAAATTTATTTTGGGGTGTAAGAGATAGAAATACAGACTATTAGCCCTTAACTGTTATCCAGTTTTCTCCATATCACTTATTTAAATATTCATCTATACCCCATTGCCTGAATGCACCTTTATCATATGACACATCCCATGGGTTTTCAAGTCTGTTTGCAGACTCTCTTATCTTTTTTATGGGGATGCCAAAGTCAACACGCTTTAATGCCCATGTCTTTCTAATATATTTTGATATCTAATAAGGCAAGTTCTCCTCCATTACTCCCGTTTCTCAGAATCTGTTTGGCTATCCTTGGATATCCAGTTTGCCACGTTGACTGTAGATTTGCTTGATTAAATTTCCTTCTCACTTGTCTTGATGTATATTTTTTTAAATTTATTTATTTGACAAACAGAGATCACAAGTAGGCAGAGAGGCAGGCAGAGAGAAAGGGGAGGAAGTAGGCTCCCCGCTGAGCAGAGAGCCTGATGTGGGGCTCAATCCCAGGACCCTGGGATCATGACAGAGCCAAAGGCAGAGGCTTTAACCCATTGAGCCACCCAGGCGCCCCTGTCTTGATATTTTTGAGTAGGACCTTGGTAGTTTGGGTTGGCAATTTGTATTAAGATGAGTTTTCTACTGTTAGTTTTTAAAATGTATTTTCAGCTATTTGTTCACATTAACAATGTGGTAATAAACATTTATGACATCAAAATAGAACTGTAGGAATGTAGGGTTATCTGAAATCCCATGTCAAAGGGTACAGAGGCCAGTGTGTTTCTACATATATAAATTTGCTTTCCTTGAAAACTGTAGCAGGTGCACAAAAGTGTCTGTTTTTCCTTGTCTTCTGACCAGGACTAGATAGCTGAATATATTATGTCTAAGTATTTCAGAAAATTTCCCTACTCAAACATCATGAAGTATGATGGGAGTAAGACTCTCTGGTATAATTTGGAGGTTGTATCTTAAGTTTGTTTCGTTTAGTGTACTGATGAGAAAGTTACAGAAGTGGTTGAGACCTGGTCAAAATTATGCAGAATTTGCATTCAAGAAGGGATTGGTGGCCAGGGCTCTTGACTCATCAGCTAGAGGGAGGTGTACACGAACATAGGCAGGTGCACATAATTTCAACTTCAAATATGTTCTGTAGTTAGAATTCGGTCTGTCCCCCATAAATCTTTTGGAATGTCATTTATAAGCCACAAAGTAATAATAAGAATTTTGATGATAGCAAAATTCTAGCATTTTAGTTGAAGACCGAATGTGAAATAAGATCTCAGCATTTCTTCTAGATTACAGTTTTCTAAACGTTAAGACAGAAAAATAAACACTAGTGACTAGATGCTTCTTTTTTACTTTGCTTCATTTACTTGCAAATCCCTCCTTAAGGAAAAATTATATCACGTCTGTGATTTTTTTCAAAAAAGATAGCACTCAAATCAATGAAAAATACAAAGACTAAGGGAGAGTTCCATATAAATTTCATAGTTCTTTTCTCAGTTGTAGATGGCATACCTTTGTGATTATAACAAGAAGTATAGATTTTTTTGGTATAAATATTTGAGGGTGCCTTGGTGGCTCAGTGGATTAAAGCCTCTACCTTCGGCTCAGGTCATGATCCCAGGGTCCTGGGATTGAGCCCCACATCGGGCTCTCTGCTTGGCAGGGAGCCTGCTTCCTCCTCTGTCTCTCTCTCTCTCTGCCTGCCTCTCTGCCTACTTGTGATCTCTGTCTCAAATAAATAAATAAAATCTTTAAAAAAATATTTGAAATATGACAGTATGTATATGAACAAAAATTCCAGAAGCAGCCATAAATTATAACTATATAATTATTCCCTGACAACTGATTTTTTGCTAGGTATACCAAGCTGACTTGTGACAATGGCTTTAGCACTGATACTGGTGAAATGTTTACATTATAAAGTCTTGAAAAATTGCAAATTTGCTTCAGTTTTTGGAGATTAACTGTTCGGAAGATAGTGTCAGATGCTCAAAATGGCATGGAACATGAACCAAACAGACAAAATATGGGCAATTTCCACACAGCAAAATTGAAAATAAAAGAGACAAGCATTTTCAGATGACCTGTCATCAATCTGTGTTAACTTCCCATCAAATTCGGAGGGGGGACAAAAATGCCCTTTTGGTACTCTCCTTGACAAAGAAGCATCACTCTCTGACTTATGGGAAAGAGTAAGTGCTTCTGAGAGCGGCTCCAGCCAGAACTGACTCTGAAGAGTTATAAGTCCATAAAAAAAATATTTTCTTTAAGTGGCCTTCACCACCCCAGACTTCACAATATCCTATTAGCTTTTGCTTTCAAGTGTCCTTAATTGATAGAATAAATTTTCTTTAGAAACTACATTCAAATATCCTTTAAAAATGCTTTTATATGTGATTATATTAATAGAGAATGCCAGTGATTTAAGGAGAGGCTTATTAATTTTTGTTCTATAATTATTTTATTTTCTTTGGAATTTTCCTATATAGACTCATATTGCCATCAAAATGGGGCTGAATTAGAATGCCAAAGATGTGACATAACTCCCTAATTAAATACTATTTATTGGCTGTCCACTTTTATCCATACTGCTTACTTAGAACTAAAAAAGATGAACACAACCTATGAAACCCTTAGTCTCCAGGTCTCTTCAATCGGGGGGAAGGAGACAATTAACTAAATGTCCGAGTTTATTTCAAATACTTTTAAGAATTTCACTATAATATCCTCTCCAGGAAGGCAGTGATTTTGTCTGTTTTGTTAGCATGTGGGAGACCCTGGATAAATGTTTGTCAAATGGATGAAGATCATGGTGTGGTGGTAAAGGACAAGAATGGGGGAGATCTATGCTGTTGTGGTGGTCAGGGATGTTCTCTTGAGAAGGTCATGGTTTTGCTGGGACTTGCAGGATCAGAAAGAGCTAATTATGTGCTGGTGTAGACAGAGAGAACAACACCCCAGAGCAAACAGCTGGTGCAGAGGCCCTAAAACAAGAATGCCCTTGGCAAGTTCAAGGAGCAGCAACGCCACAGTGATGGACAGTAGGTAGTGAGGGCAGACAAGTGAGGTTCATTTTTTAAAGTTACTGGGGAATTTTATACGGGGTGGTAAAGGAATCTGATGTGCCCTTTAATGATAGGTCTTTTCAAGGAACAAGATTGGAAATAAGAGCTATTGTGGTAGTCTTGTGGGAGCCTGGAGATGGAGAGAAGTCTGTTCAGAGTGACAGTAGTAGAGATGACAGGACTTACTGATGGTATGAGAAAAAGGCCACCTCCAAAATGCCTTCTTCAGGATTTATACTCATAGGATTTTCATTCTTTTTCTGAATTTCCTTAGTTACTAGGTAGTAGATTTTTTTTCTGAAAATCTTTATAAGAAACTAAGTTATACATTTTTTGAAAAAAATAAATGAAAAATGTATTGCACAAATAATACTATTGGCCTACCATCCAATACATAAGCCGGACTATATTTTCTAGGAGATGGGGATGGCTGCAAATGGATTGAGAGAAGATTTAGATACTGAGACGCTTCATAACCTGTACAGGGGCCTGATGGGGAGGGCGATTGGGAGAAGAGAACCATGGAGCCCAATTTAGCACACTAAATTCTATTGTGCATGTGAAATAAAATGTAAAATGTCTTTTATCTAAGATGTTAAGGGATTGAGCCTTTATGCAGGGGCCCAACTGGAGAGCTGAGGGTTTGCTTCTGAAAGCAGCTACTTTTTAGTTTTAATCGTTTTACTTGGAAAGTCTTCCATAATATATTCTGTAAACTGTTGTTTCTAATTTGAATCTAATTTGAACTTATCCTTTTATAAGTGAACACTTCAGTACAGTAACAACTACCATTTATTGAGTGCTCGTTATGTGCCAGGCGCTGCCTGAAACACTTTTCACTTGACCTTTTTTTATAGCTTTCCAAAGTAATAACTATTTGTTAACCTTATTTATTTATTTATTGGTTTATTTATTAAGTTTTAATTTTAGTTCTAGTAGTTTTTTTTAAAAAGTTTTTATTTATTTATTTGACACACAGAGAGAGATCACAAGCAGGCAGAGAGGCAGGCAGAGAGAAGGGGGGAAGCAGGCTTCCTGCTGAGCAGAGAGCCTGATGCGGGACTTGATCCCAGGACCTTGAGATCATGACCTGAGCTGAAGGCAGAGGCTTAGCCCACTGAGCCACCCAGGCGCCCTAGTTCTAGTAGTTTACCTACAGTATTATATTAGTTTCAGGTGTACAGTATGTGATGCAACATTTCCATATAACATCCTGTGCTCATCAGGACACTCCTTAGTCCCCATCACCTTTTTCACCCATTTCCCCCACCTCCTCTCCCCTCTGGCAACCATCAGTTTGCTCTTTTTTTTTTTTTCCCCAAATTTGTTTGTAGTGATTATTTTTTCCAAACAGAAGTTAAAAAAAATAGATGTAGTCAAATGAATCACTCTTCAAAGGGTAGGGATAGAGGGAACATTCCTCAGTTTCATAAAAGCCATCTCTGAAAAGCCCACAGCGAATATCATTCTAATGGGGAAAACTGAGAGCCTTTCCCTTATGATCAGGAACATGACAAGGATACCCATTCTCACCACTGTTGTGCAACATAGTACTAGAAGTCCTAGCAACAGCAATGAGACAGCAAAAAGAAATAAGATGTATTCAAACTGGTGAAGAAGAAGTCAAATTCTCTTCACAGTTGACGTGATATTTTATGTGGAAAACCCAAAAGACTCCACCCCCAAATTACTAGGACTTATATAGCAATTCAGTAATGTGGCAGGATACAAAATCAATGCACAGAAATCAGTTGCTTTCATGTACACTAACAATGTAACTGTAGAAAGAGAAATTAGGGAATCGATTCCATTTACTAGAGCACCAAAAACTGTAAGATACTCTGGAATAAACCTAACCAAAGAGGTAAAGGATCTATACTCTAGAAACTAACACTCATGAAAGAAATAGAAGAAGACACAAAAAGATGGAAAAACATTCCAAGCTCATGGATCAGAAGAATAAACATTGTTAAAATGTCTATGCTGCCCAGAGCAATCTGTACTTCCAATGCCATCTTGATCAAAATACCAATGGCATTTTTCAAAGTGCTGAAACAAACAATCCTAAAATTTGTATGGGACCAGAAAATACCTTGAATTGCCAAGACGATGTGCTCTTAACTCTAACACATAAGGTCTGCATATGGAATAAGTGAAAAAGCAAAGAATAATGCTGTATCAAAAGTGACTATCTTTAGCTAAATTGGGAAATTTTATGAGAATCCATTGTCTTAATTTTAAAATTCATTGCATATAAATATATCCAGTTTGAATGGGGTATCACTTAAATAGTTTCCAGTTAGAAACCCTCAGAAGTAAATGTACACACACACACACACACACACAGAGAGACCCTCATACATCTACAACACTCTTCAGGGAATTAATTTCCTAACAACCGTAAGTCAAGATTCTTGATAACCACAGTGGACTAAGCCAAGGGAAAAGTGCCATAGAGAATGCAATTTACTTCTGAATGGGCTGTAAATCTTCCTTAAAGCTTATGAAATTTGTTTTTTGATGGATTTGTAATTCCCATTATATGATTTTTTGTGTAGGAATTCCACTTGGTGTCAGAGAGGTGTTTTTATCCATAAACATGGAAGGAAGGAGTATCTTAGATTGGGTTGCCCTGCAGTTGGACCCTGGGGTAAGGGGAGGAGTGCAAAGAATTTGTCTTGGACGTGATGGAGAGTAACAGGTTGTGGGAAGAGAGTAGGGAGGCATGGAAGGAAAACTATCAATTAAAAAATAGATCAAAAGGAGCTATTTGTTCTGTATCTTCTATCAGTCATTGCTTGAGGGCTTCTCCCCAGGAACATTACCCTGAGGGCTCTGGCTGTTCTGCACCCATGGGATAATGCAACTTCCCTGACTCAAGAGCCGTCATGAGAAGAGTCACGGGTGCACAGGTGAGCATATACAAGAATGAAAAGTGCTGAGGAGACAGGCAGGGCCCCCATAATGCCAGCTACATGTGTCCTCATCCAAGACAGTCCTAGCCCAAAGTGGCAGCAGGTTTTAAGGAAATGGTCCACCTCTCTTCTGTGTAATTATATCCTTCCCTTTCAAAACATCACAATTTGTGTTAATGCTGTCCTTATTTTACTTTGTTGCTCACGGAGCAGCCTTGAAATATAAGGGATTAGTGAGTAATGCTAATTGCTATTTTAATGTGGTTTTATCAAAAAATCAAATACTCTCAACAACAAATCAAATAATCACTGTTACGATTAAAACACTATATAAGATAGCACAGTTAATGCAATGAGGAGAAAGATGGTCTTTATACTCTGAATATCTCCCAGTTTTGGTGGGGAGAAGGTAAATGTGCGATGAACTAAATAGAACTAAAATAGAAGGTAAGATATATTCTAACTCCCTTGTGAACTAACCTTTATCGGTCTGGTTGAAGATGATCAGCACTATCTCTAAATTCCCAAGTCATGATTCTAGCCAACTTACTTGGCACTGAGTCTTAAAGAAGGAGTGTGGTGCTATAGGTGAAAATGGAAGGAGAGGGTATAATGGGCAGGGTTTATGCAGTGAGGGAGGGCAGAGATCTAGCAGTGGCTCGTCCTGACTTTGTTTCCATTCAGACTGGAACAATCTCCATCTTCATCTTTGTCAATTTAAGCTCATCGGGTTCCATAGAAGATACTGAACTATGGAAGTTTACATAGTTGAACAGGGGGAGTAGGAATACCTTAACTGCCCAAAGCATATTGTTATTTATAGTATTCTTTTAAGTCTCTTGCATTAGGAGATCAGCTTATTACTCATTTTGGTATTCTGAATGCTCTTTATGTGTGCTTCCTCCCATTTTTCTTGATCAGACTTGATAGGTTTGTTTCTTCAAAAAAACACTGACTTTGTTTTGTTGTAACTTTTAATGTATATTTAATTCCTACTCATATTTATTTTAAATTATTTTTTAAATTTAGGTTCAGTCTGTTTCCTTTTTTTCTACATGCTCAAGCTGGAACCTTAATTTTCACTCTTTCATTGTCTAACAAGTACTTTAACTCATGTAAGCATTCCTTTTTATTGCCATTTTAAGTGAATCCCCACAACTTTCAGATATTTTCACTATTAATCATTGTTTAATTCTTTTATTACACCTACTTGTAATTTAGCAGTTTGTTTATAAATTCTCAAATGTTTTAAATTTTCCCATACAAATGTACATACCCATAAAAATATGTATGTTTATATATATCTGTATATACACATATTACTTATCTTCTTGCTTTTGGCTTCTAATTTATTACTTTTGTCATATAAAGAGAAAGTCTATATGATACTGCTTTTTTGAAATTTGATGAGACATTTGGCAATGAACATTCTAAAACAAGTATGTTATATCTGTTGTTGAAATTATCCACAATATTCTAAATATGCCCACTATATCTACTGCATGAACTTTTTATTAATTACACCTCAGGAGGCTCATCATCCAGGTAAATTATCAGCTATTAAGGGATATGGGTGTTGTTTTCATCATCATGTTGATTTTTCAAATTTTCCTTTTTTGTGATTTAAGAAATACTTAAATGAACTATTTCATTAGGAATGTACATGACAGATGTTATTTATAGTATGACAATGTTCCATTTTATTTAAACATTTTTTAAAAGTTTTTAATTATTTATCTGACAGAGAAAGAGAAATCACAAGTAGGCAGAGAGGCAGGCAGAGAAAGAGAGGAGGAAGCAGACTCCCCACTGAGCAGAGAGCCTGATGTGGGGCTCCATCCCAGGACCCTGAGATCATGACCTGAGCCAAAGGCCGAGGCCCAATCCACTGAGCCACCCAAGTGTCCCAGTCCTAGATTAGTTTCTTTTTTGTTAATTATTTTTGTTACCATATAATGTGTTATTTGCCCCAGGGATAGAAGTCTGTGAATCATCAGGCTTGCACACTTCACAGCACTCACCCTTTCACATACCCTCCCCAATGTCCATAACCCAACCACCTTCTCTATACCCCCACTCCCCCCAGCAACCCTCAGCTTGTTTTGTGAGATTAGAGTCTCTTATGATTTGTCTCCCTCCCGATCAAATGTAGTGATCTGAAGGAGCACGTGCACCCGAATGTTTATAGCAGCAATGTCGACAATAGCCAAACTATGGAAAGAACCTAGATGTCCATCAACAGATGAATGGATGAAGAAGATGTGGTATATATATATATACATATGTATATATATATACACACACATACAGTGGAATACTAGATTAGTTTTAGTGTTTATTTGCTACATCTATCTTCTTTGCAAACTGGTTCAGCTTAATTATATCTTTTGACAATTACCAAAGTGTCTGGGAGGTCAAAAAAAAAAAAAAAAAAAGAACTTTCCTTCTTTTGCTAGATATTCCCTATCTTTTCTACATAATGTGTCTTTTATGTATAACTTCCACCCTGATCTGAATTTATAAAGGAACACTGTTGACTAAATATTGATTAACTCTGAATCTCCAAGGGGGCAAGCCAGCAGAGAGGAAGATGAGTGCCTGTAATTCAGTAAGATTCCCAATGCACATGGAGAACATAGGTGGCATTTGATGCTTCCTGTGCTATCTCTCTGTCCTACCCATCTGTACTTACCATGCTTAGAAGTTCCTTTGAGGCAACTCATAGCCCAACCAGCAAGATATGCAACCAAAAATGTTTCATAGAGAAATTCAAACTAATAATGCAAAGATTATAATGTGTTTTGTTTCTTCAGTAGTTCACAATGACTCTCAGCTTTCTAGTTTCTTATTTTGCAGTGCTAGCTTTATGTTTTCTTTTCTGACTCTGCTATAGAGATCACT
>RCUC01116167.1:0-101519 GCA_003697995.1 Taxidea taxus jeffersonii | reverse complement strand
TATATATATATATATATTTATTTGTGTGTGTGTATATATATATATATATATATATTTATTTATTTAAATCGGTTTATTTCCTTTTCACATTTAACTCTTTAATCCATTTGGGATTTAGTTGGGATAAGATGAGAGATGAAATTAGACTTTTATTTTTCCAAATAGTCACTCCAGTGCAAGACTTAAATTTTCCCCTTCCATTACTAAGTACTTACATATACAAAGATCCCTTTTCTGGGTTTCTGTTTGATTCCCTTGACCTTTCTGCTGAATCTTATACTGACCTAGAGGTGAAAGAGAGCAAGGTTTGCTCACATGACGAGTGAGGCTAGGGTATGGGTAGAGTGAGGATAGCAGGTCTTTTGAGGTGGGGGGCCTGGCTGGTGGAGGTGGGCCTTGAAGGTCATACTTCAGAGTGTGCATTCAGTTTGTTGAGCTTCGGGGAGGTAGTTGGAGGCTCTGAGTGGTGGCGTGGAGCTTTATAGAAGGTCACTGTCGCTACTAGGGCAGACCGTGTGGGACTGCGTTGGGAGCTGATGGACAGGGATGAGCAGTGGGTCAAGAGGAAGAGGAAGGTGGCTTCAAGTAAATAGACGGATGACTGCCAGGTGCTGTGGGGTGCAGTCTGCAAGATGGACCTGGGCTGGAAGGAAAGGGGGAGCAAGGGAGTATGTCCCCTTGTGGCATCCGGGTGACCCAGAGAATTGCTCTATTAATCAAGGTTTTTTTTTTTCCAGTTTGTAAAAACTTACGTGATGATGGTTTAATATAAAGCTATATAGAATTATTTTTTTAAAAAGATTTTATTTGACAGAGGGAGACACAGCGAGAGAGGGAACACAAGTAGGGGGAGTGGGAGAGGGAGAAGTAGGCTTCCTGCGGCTCGGGGAGCCTGATTCGGGGCTCAATCCCAGGATCCTGGGATCATGACCTGAGCCTAAGGCAGACGCTTAACCATTGAGCCAATCAGGCGCCTTAAGCTATATAGAACTATTAATAATTTAGCCAACATTTCCTGCTTATTCTGTGCAGCTGCACTGTGTGAGATGCTTTTATATGCCTTATCTGGATCCTCACCCAGTGTTTCTGGGCTACGTACTCCAGGTCCTATTTCACAGGTGAGGAAAATTAGCCTTTGAGAGGTTGTCCCTGGCTTAAATCACACAGCTGGTTTCTCTGTCTTGAGTCCATGCTTTTTTCAGGAGGCTCTTCAGTCACAGGGCCCCCACCTCTTCCAGGATCAGGGTGTGCTGTGTCCTGGAGGTGTGGCACACTGCCTGGGACCTGCTTGCACCTCCAAGGGCCCGGTCCCTCTTGTCTTTCCGTAGCAGGTGCTGCTGCTTCTGCTGCCTTCTCTGAGTGGGTTTGGATCCGTCCGCTCTAGGAGAGGATCCGACTGCTCAGCTGGTCACCGGGTTGGTCAGGACTCTGCGGATGTGGTCAGAGTCAAACTGGCATGTGTGAAAAGGAGATGCCTTGGACCAGGGAGTTGGTCTGTCTGTTGGGGGCATAGCTGGATGCCTGGAATCAAACAGTCCTTCAGGCTAGTACTGTCCTGTACACTCATGTCTGGTGAGTCACATTTAAATTAATTAAAATTAGTACAGCTAGAAATGCAGTTCCCCATTTGCATTAACCACATTTGCAGTGCTCAGTAGGCACATGTGGCTGGTGGCTCCTGTGTTGGCAAGCCCAGGTGCACCATCACGGACAGTTCTGTTAGATGGCACTGGTTAGAAATGGAAGACCACACTCCCCTGGTGGTTTTCCGAGAGCTGCACAAGCCCAGAGATTCTGTAGTCTGGGACACGGCTCCTGCTGCTGACATGCTCCTGGACCCTCGGGCCAGAAGGCACCAGGCTGCCTGGATCTAGTGCCACTAGGTGGCGCCCTGGGGGTGGCCACGAGCCGGAGTTCACACACAGCTGTCTCCTTGGGCCAGGGAATAGTTGCCGAGAGAACCTGGTGAGGTCCTGCCCTGTGTAGTGAGCCCTGGCTTCCCCGGCACTCAGACGCACACACTGGTACGTGCACTGAGACAGGACCTTATCCGGAGTCATACACACAGTCACACCCACTCTCGGAAACACTGTCCCTAGAAAGCACAAGCTTTTGTTTGACATCTGCTGCCACGTTCCATTTTAACAGCAATAAAGAGAGTTGCCAGTTCCAGAGCACTGGCTCTTCTACCTCATTCCATCCTCCCCACTGTCCCGTGAAGTCGCCCCTTCTGTTCTTTCCCTTTTACAATGGAAGAAACCGAGGCTCAGGGTGGTACACTGACCTCCCCCACCCTACAGGCGGTATAGGATGGAAGAGGACTCAACCAGGGTTGTCCGGCTTCATAGGCTTTGTCATTCTGTTTTCTCTCCCATTTTCTTTTCTTATGGAACCCAGCGTGGGGCTTGAACTCACGACCCTGTGATCAAGACCCGAGTCTAAATCAAAGAGTCAGACAGAGCCACCCAGGCGCCCCTGGTCTCGGGATCCTCCTTAATTCTTAGCACAAGCCCGAAGGCAGACCCAGTGGCACGCTCAGACACAGGTCCAGGCGTGGAAGGACGGAATGGTGCTCTGCACTCACACAGACACACATCGATGCTGCTGGTCCCACTGAGGCTCGGGGGACACACGCACAAGGAGGGATCCAGACTGGGGGGGGGGTGGCTGCTGCCTCCATGTCAGGGGAATGAGGTGCAGGTGTGTAGAAAATCTCTGGATAGCGCGTGAAGTGCAGTAAACAGGGATGACGTGCCCGGCTCCAGATGGTGTGAGCGTTATGGGGATGAGCAGGCTTCCCAATACCTGGCCTCCGGCACTTCCTCTGTTCACACCTGAACCCAGGGCTTCTCGGTGCTGTGGTGGAAGCTGCATCAGCCAGGGGGTTGGTCAGGACCCCCACCCCCCACCCCCTGCTTTCCCTGAGGTAGTTTCCAGTCTTATGGGTCTGGGGGTGCTGTGTTATGAGACCATATGTCACATGACTATGCCTGATGCATTTTGGTCTCCCAGGCTGGGGTCCAAGTTCCTCGGACTGAACTGTGGGACCCAGGCTCTGTCGGGGGGGCCCCAGCGATGTCAGCCCGTCCTGCCTCCTGAATGGTATGGCTTCAGGAATTTGTGTCTGAGACAGGAAGACTGTTGGGAGGCTAATTCAGTCAAAAAACCATTTTGCCTTTATCTTTTTCTTGATCTTTTAGTCAACTGTGAGTACAGAGTAAGCGCTATTGCATCGGCTGTGGTAGGCCTCACGTGTACAGAAGAATGTGGGGCGATGGTGCCCTGCGTGCCACCCCTTGGGTTAGCTGTCCAGAACTCACAGCTCACACCCTGAGTCAAGGTCAGAAGAGGCAGCCACATTCTTGAGTGGCTGTGTAATAAATAAGGCAGTTGGAGAGAAGACCAAGCACTACTGGAGCGATTACTGATTAAACTGGGGAAACAACACAATTGAATGGGAAGTCGCGTATGGATTGCAGATTCTGTATACCAAGCCGAAGTAAGGAGGCTCGGCTAGAGAAGAGGAAGGGGAGGTAGGTGTCGATGCCGGTGGGGGCTCTGAAGGGGACACCTGGAAGCTTTGAGGGCTGCCTCTGTACAATGCCTGCTTCTGCCTCCAAATGTGTCATGCCCTTTAAACATAGGCTCATCACTAGCATTTCTCTCACCTGACATGGCAGGGTCGTTTTTGGCTCACAGTTTGGGCAGGAGGGGGAAGACAGAAGACGAGAAACTTGGCTTATATAACTGGGTTAGAATTGGCACAGAGAAAACAAGAACATGGGGTGTTCATGCCTTTGAACTGTGAACAGCACTGAGGTTTACTGTGGGAGAAAGCTGTTTGTTTAGCTAATGAATATTCATTGGGCACCTACTTTGTGCCAGGCGCTGATTTGGGAGCTGGGGATCCTGCTTCTGTCACTCAGTAATGACGTTCCTTGGATAAAACTCCCGAACCTCTCTGAGCTTCTGTTTTCCCATCTGGAAAGTAAAGATAATGAGAGCCCCTACGTCATAGGGATATTTGAGGGTTGAATGCACTCACATGAAAAGTGCTTAGCACAGTCCTTACTGCTCATGATCGTGGCTGTGACTGAAGACACTGAGAGTGGTTATGGGATCCAGGGCCTGGTCCCTGTGCCCAGGGAGCTCACAGTGTGTGGGTGACAGACGTTCAACAGCCAGCTGCAAAGCTTGGGATGTGAGACAATGCTGGTAGAGATATGGGAGGAGCAGTGAATTCTTCTTTGTGGAATCAGGGAATGCTTTCTGAAGGAGGTAGCATTTGTCAGTTGAAAAGGAATTCCCCAAGAGGGGAGAGTTGTAGGGGGACATTTCAGGGCACAAGGGCAAAGGCATGGGATAGGCAAATGTATGGAGCTGTTTGAGAAACAGTGAATCAGGTACTGAGGTGAATGTGGGGTGTGCTCAGGGAGTGTGGAGGTGTCTCTGATGTGGAACTAAGGAGGGGATGGGAGCCCCAGGTTAGGGGGAGGGGGAGACCATGGGAAGGCAGCTTTGGCAGTCCGGGGCTGGATCTGGGAGGTGAGGACACTTGCTCCTAAGGAAACTGGAGGCAGGGACTGGGGCTGGAGGGGAGGGACCTAGCCAGAGCCATGTGTAGGGGAATCTTCAGAGCAGGTGTCTGGTCCACATGGGGTCTGTGTGAGTGGAGGAGTCCCGCAGAAGCTGGGGTTTCATGCCTAGAAGATTTGCAGAGTTGTCCTGTGGGTCACCGAGCTGGGAGTGCAGGAGGGAAACCCAGTTTTCATGGGGGAGATAATGACTTTGGCTTTGAACGGGATGAGTTTTAAGAGCTTGTGGCCCATCTCTGTGGAGTTTAAAGTTGGGTTCTTGAGCTAAGGGTAGCTCAGCTAAGTGAATATGGAGCCTGGTCATACGAAAGTAGACTGTTAAGATCCAGATGAGCCTTGTGGTACTTTCTAATGAGGGAGGCAGAAAGGAACATAATAAAGAACCTGGGTGGTTTCAGATAACGCCCAGTCCTGTGAAGGAAACAGGACAGTGAGGTGAATAAGGGGCATGCACAGGGGATACTTTGGGTGGTCAGGAATAACCCCTCCATTGAAACGACATTTGAGTGAAGACATTGAGTGAAGAGAAGGAGCCAGCCACGAGCAGCATTCCAGGCAGTGGGAACAGGATGTAGGTATTGAGGCAGGAACAGGCTTGGAGGCTTGGAGGTGCGAAGATGCAGAAGGAGGGTGGGGAATGGGTTAAGATCTGTCAGGCTTGACCCCTGCCTGGTGGTCAAGATGGGAACACACAGTTCTCCCCTTCGCCAGCAGGTGGCGCTGTTAGCACAGACTGCCTGCTCTCCGGGCGGCCAGGAGGGCAGATGGGAGAACAGGTGCCTTGCGCTCGCTCAGGTTTAGAACTTGGGATGTGTGCTCTTCTTGCTCTCTGGGGAGATGAGGTCTACGCACGAGGGAGCCCTGGCCAGGGCCAGAAGAGCGGGTGATGATTTCCTGACTGTTGTGCTCCCTCTGCTGTGTGGTTTTCAGTGTTTCTTTGCTCATCTTCTCGGTTGGTGACTTCCCTCCCCATTTCTGGGTATCTGCATCTTTCCCATCTCTCTTTGCTCCTCTGTCTTGCTCTCTCTCAGTCTCTGCTCCTCCCCTCTCCCACTGCTCCCGGGTGCAGCTGGTTCCTGTCTCAGAGATTAATTACTTGCTTTCTTCAGATGGAGGGTGTGGTGAGTTAGGGCTAGGAAGACATTTTTTTTTTTTTTAAAATCTCTGTGCCTACCGCCTCCTTCTCGGGGCTTCAGTTCTCTATGAAGGGAAAGGCCAGTGACCCCCATCAGCAGAGAATGTTTCTGGGGTTCCCTCACTCTAGAACCCCTCGGGCCCCCTTCCCAGTGCCTTGCCCAGCTCACCTGTAGCACTCCAGCAAGTGGCACTGGTCTCACATCACCCCTGGTGGTGGGCACCTGGGCTTGACCCAAGAAGGGAGAGCTGGACAGCAAAAGAGATCTCATGAAACAGCGGAAGAGCTCCATAGGGACTGTTAGGGAAAGGTCATTTTAGGCGACAGAGATAAAGCAACCCCCATGCCATGCTTAGGACGTGCTCTTTGAGTGATTTCTCAAACTGAACTGGCTGCAGCCTGGTGTTGACCTCCTGGCCCATCTGGCAGGATCAAGGCTGTTGGGTGAGCAGAGTGCTTAAGAGATTGGTTTCTTAAAGCCCCCTGCCCAGTGGTGAGTCCAGCTCTGTACCTTACCTGAAACCGTGGGCAAATGGCTTCACCTTTCCATCTCTCAGCTTCTAAATCTGTAAAATGGGAGTATTAGGAGTAATACCACACAGATTGTCATGAGGATTAATTCAGTCAACAAATGTAAAGTGCTTCCGACAGTACACTTGGTAAATGCAATGAAATTGCTATTTAAAATAATATTCATGGGGCGCCTGGGTGGCTCAGTGGGTTAAAGCCTCTGCCTTCGGCTCAGGTCATGGTCCCGGGGTCCTGGGATCAAGCCCTGCATCGGGCTCTCTGCTCAGCAGGGAGCCTGCTTCCTCCTCTCTCTCTGCCTGCTTCTCTACCTGCTTGTGCTCTCTGTCTCTCAAATAAATAAATAAATAAATAATCTTAAATAATATTCATTAATGATTAATAATGCTTATACTTGTAATACATTAGTAATTAATTGATATTAATCTAATAACAGCAATAGAATGGTAACGTCTTCTTAGTACACTATACTGAGCTTTCTGGTCTCCCTGGAAAGCAGGACTGAGACGTTTGCTTCCAGAAGACCTCAGCTTCCTGGGCTTGTGCTTATATACACAAAAATCATTATCCACGTGTGCGGGTCTGTGTGTTTACTAGAAAGATAACATCACACGATGTTAAAGAAAACATGACAAGGTGCCTGGCGGGCTCAGTGGGTGGAGTATGCAATGCTTAATCTCAGAGTTGTGAGTTCAAACCCTCATTGGGTGTGGGTTTAATTTAATAAAGAATGCAAAAAAGTAGCCCAGTGGGCTACTCAGATCCCAGGAGCCATCTGTTTTAATGGTCATGGGACTGTCCCCTCTGACAACTGCCAGGCCCTGCATGGTCAGAGGAGCATCTAGATCCTATGTGGGGATTGGGATCCCAAGAGTACCCCCTTGCGGTGTTGGGACTCCCCCCTCCAGCTAGCTCCAGAGCTCCTGGCACCACAGAAGCCCAGGGCCAAGCTGCAGGGCCTTGTGTATTAAAAAATACAAGAAGTAAAAGAAAACATGAGAAAAGTGAAGCAAAAAGCTCCTGTGATTAATCTTTTCTCCCTCATGGAAATTATTCCCAGGTTTGCACCGACATAGGCCAGTGGTAACCAGAGAGGACCATCTTGGGGTACTTGTTAAAATTCAGATTCCTGGACTTCATCCCAGATGTGCTATACTGGAATTTGGAGGGCGGACCTGGGACCTGCAGCTTTCACGATGGCTGCGAACTGTGCTCGGGCACATGGAGTATGGGGCTCCCATCAGAAACTCTGAGTGTCAAAGGCTTTCACCTGTGCTGTCCACCGATCTCATCACCTAAAGGCTGGTCACCTGCACTCAATTGCCATTGTCCTGAGACCCGTGCTTGGGAGGGGTGTGGAGGAGCATCCCAAGGGAGGCGGCCCACAGTGTGCCCAGCAGCCTTGTCTCCAGGGTATAAATAAATGAACTGATTCCATATTAGTTGACATTTAGGTTGCTTCAGGTTCTCCATCCCCAGAAATGCCAATGGAACACCCATTTTGGTGAAAGTAATTTCTTGCATGTGCAGAGTTTATTTCCTTGGGCTATATATTCCCAAGGATGGAATAACTGACCCAAAGGGTCTGGACCTCTGTTTTTATGAGTATTGCTAAGTGTTTCCATGATGCTGTCTAAAGTATTGTGGTTATCCTGACTGGTGCTATTTTATTATTTACTTATAATTTCTTTTGAATAGTAGATGTATTTACATGTATTTGCTCCCAAAAGCAAATTGACATAAAAATATATACGATGAGAAGATTGGCTCTTACTACCAGTCCATCCTGTCACCTCCTTAAATCCACTTAAGAGGTCCTTTCCAGTGCTTCTGTATAAATTCCTATATAATATGGACATATATTCTTCTTTTTTAAGATTTTATTTGTTTGACAAAGCAAGTGAGAGAGAGAGAGAGAGAGAGAAAACGAGCGAGGGGAAGGAGCACAAGCAGAGAGAGAGAAGCAGGCTCTCCCCTGAGCAGGGACCCCGACGTGGGGCTCGATCCCAGGACCCTGGGATCATGATCTGAGCTGAAGGCAGACACTTAACTGACTGAGCCACTCAGGTGCCACAGGCTTAGCTCATTCTTTGTAACCATTGTATAGTTTGTGAACCTATCACATTCTACTTATCTGTTTTCCCTCCAAACAATTGTTTCTGATATTTTTTTACTCTTACAGAAAGTGCTCCAATGAACATGCTTGTACTTGTCTCTATATACACGTGGGAATATGTCTGTAGACATGAGTAAAGCTTAGAGGTGATATTGCTAGGGGTAGTGTAGGTGACTTCTTTTAGCTATATTGCTAAATTGCCAACAGCTTTTACACCCACCACTGGTGGGTGTGGACGTTCGCCAGTCTGTTGGGTGAAATGTCCTCTTTGTTAGGATCTCATTTCTCTGATTTCTCATCTTCTCGAGTCTCTCCAGTTGTGCACTGCCCACCACACCGTCTGTCCCGATAGCACAGTCCTCTCTAAGTCGGTGGACTGTGGCCCTCTGAATTGTCTGCACGTGTCTGGGATCTTTGCAGGAAGGTCTTTTGGGGAGAATATCTCCCACCTCTCCCTTTTCTGAAGCCCTGGGAGTCCAGAGAGCTTTACTGACAAGAGAGATGGCTGGCAAGTTGTTGTGAGACTGAATGCGGTGACCTCCCAGCCACGTTCAGAGGGGCTGGCTATGGTTTTTCACCTTGTCATGGTTATAAGACACCAGTCCCACCTTGCAGGTGCCTTGGGGAAAGCCACAGCTTAGAGCCCAGCTGCATTTCTTTTGCTGATAAAACTGAGAGGTCAGATCTTATTGGGCTGGTCTAGGGTGTTGTCTGTTAAGGTCAAGTTCTAAGGACTGGGTCCCCTGAGAGGCCTAGAACTGGCAACTGGGGAGAGAGGGGGTGACCTAGGAGACTGCTCCTGTCACCAATACCTTAGAAAGGACCATCTCATCTTAGCCTTTGTCTTCAGTTCTTTTTTCAGGTGCCCCTTTAGCCCTCATCTTACAGCAGAGAAAACAGACTAGGGAAGGGACCTACAGATAACAAGAGGACAGATATGGTCCATTTGCCAGTGGTTCTCTCTCTCTTTGTCTGTATAAGGATGGTAAGGTAGAGACAAGTTGTGGACATCATGACACCTTACATCTAAATCTAAATACTCAACAAAGGGGCCCCTGGGTGGCTCAATCCGTTAAGTGTCTGCTTTCAGCTCGGGTCGTGGTCCCAGGGTCCTGGGATAGAGTCCTGTATCAGGCACCCTGCTCAGCGGAGAGCCTGCTTCTCCCTCTCCCTCTGCCTGCTGCTCTGCCTACTTGTGCTCTCTTTCCATCTCTCTAATAAATAAATAAAATCTTAAAAAATTTTTTTTTAATATTCACCAAAACCTCCCTGAAATAATACCATTCTCTGATGTAACCACAATAATATTATCACACATAAGCAAATTAATATTAATTTAATAAGATAATTTAACATACAGTCTGTGTCTAAATGTTTCCAGTTGTTCCAAGTTTGAATATGGACTAGTGTAGTAGGTGATATTAACTTCTTGTTAGTGACCACTGCACTGGGTTGTCACACTTCTTTAGTCTCCTTAAATATAGAACAGCAGACCTGGCAAAGTGGTTCTATAGAATGTCCCACATTTTGGGTTTGTTGGTCTATTCCCCCTCCCTCCTTTTTTAAACATCTTCCTTGAATAGTCTTTGATCTTATTGAAGAAAGATGAAATGAGTGACCTGCATGCTGGCAGCAGAGAGGAAGAGAGAAATTCCTGGTTTATTCTCAGGGTCAGAATTGTGCCATCTGCTTTTCCCTTGATAGGGTCGAGGACTCTCCATGAACTGTCCCCAAGCCTGTTGCTCATTGGGTGGGTTGGTGTACCCAGGTCTGTTTGTATTGGAGAAACAGTTTCAGGGGTTCTTCCCAGGAAAGCTTCTCCATGGTCCACCTTGGGGTTTGCTCCCCTGGGGCGAGGGAGTGATGTGGCCCTCTTACTTGTTAAAGCTGTAATTTTGCCCCCTCATGTGTGTCCTTACCCATTGGGTAGAGATCTATATTAGTTAACTAGGTCACTCATGACAGAAATCTTGTTCACATTGGCTTAAGGAAAAAAAAAAGACATCAAAAGGAAAAACAAATCCAAAAAAGCTCTTGTAATGAATACCTTTATGAAAACTTGGCTTTAGGAATGGCTAGATCCAGGTAGGTCAGAAAATATTAGACAGTCTGTTTGGCTCTGGTGTCCTCCACATTCACTTCATTTGTAGGTAGCTCTCCTCTCATAACATAGCCACCAAATCTGGAAGCTGCTAGGGTTAGTAAGCTGCTTCTTCCTGTGGTGCCAGCAAAGATTCAGGTGTTCACCCTGGACCTACTAGGTTAATGTGCTCATCCCTGAAGTGATCACATGGCTTAGTGAATGGGATACATGGATTGGTCAGGCCTGGACCATGGTACCCACCGGAGAATTCAGGATGGGTAGGTTGGGAGCAGGACAGCCCCACCTGAGTCACAAAAAACAACAGTGGTGTCAGAGTGCTTTCTAAGGTCTGTCAACCAGGGGGGCCTGGGTACTGAACAGGCAGAAATCTGGTGACAGGCTTGGGGAGCTTCTGGCCCAATCAGTACCTCCTCCTGGAGTCTCCAGTACTCTTCATTTTGGATTTTGTGGGGGTCAATATCTATGGGGATCATTTATGGCTGGTTCCCAGCTCTGCTTCTTAGTAGCTGTGTGATCCTGGATAGGAGCATTAATTTTTCTGTGTCTAAGTTTACTCATCTAGCAAATGGGGAGGATATATATATTTTTAAAATATTTTATTTATTTATTTGAGAGAGAGAGAGAAGGAGAGAGAGAGTGTGTGTGAGCGAGGGGTGGAGGAGGGGCAGAGGGAGAGGGAGAAGCATACTCCTTTCTGAGCAGGGACCCAGGGATCATGACCTGAGCCGAAGGCAGATGATTAACTGACTGAGCCACCCAGGCTGCTTGGGATGAGCAACACCTGCCCTCGGAGCTGTTCCTGGACAGGAACAGCGGGGATGGTGACCTATACCAGGCTGTGGACACCTCAGGATGGGTTGGGTGATTTCTTCACGGGGGACCATCTCAGCCCTTAGCTCATCCTCCGAGTTTCATGTGGGGAGAGGAAGAAGGTGGAAATGCACGGGCTGGCACAGTGATTCCAAAGTTGGAACTGGGAAAAGTGACATTAGGTGGTACAGGGACACAGCATGGCCTGACACCGGTCACCGGAGAGAAAGCCATTCCCTTTTTGGGTCTCTTTTGGAGCTCCTCACAACCTCAAGGAGAAAATCTCAGTTAGTTGCTAATATGTCTTTAACATCTCTGTAACATTTGCTAATGTTCCTTATTAGTAGAGACTCAGGGCCTTGGGCAGGCTACAGTGTCCAGTGAGCTGAAATGTAATAACCTTGTTTGATTTTTATCATATTTACTTTTCTTTGGAGGGAGTTGTCAAATGATCCCATATTGAAATATCTTCCTTAGTAGTTCTTTTTTTTTTTTTTTTTAAAGATTTTACTTATTTATTTGACAGAAATCACAAGTAGGCAGAGAGGCAGGCAGAGAGAGAGAGGAAAGCAGGTTCCCTGCTGAGCAGAGAGCCCGATGTGGGGCTTGATCCCAGGACCCTGAGATCATGACCTGAGCCGAAGGCAGAGGCTTTAACCCACTGAGCCACCCAGGCGCCCCCTTCCTTAGTAGTTCTTAACTAGCAGGGCATCCCACGGCCCCACTGTTGAGGTCACCTTGGGGTCGGGAGGGTAATGGTATCAATATTGCAGCCCGCAGACTGGGCAGTCCTCGGGGGCTCGTCAGTGCTTCCAGAGAGTTCTCTGGCTGAAGATCAGTGCCGCATCTGTCGGGCATTGCTGACAGTCTCATCAAAAATGATGTTTCCACTGTGCTTCATGTTTTCCTGCTTCTTTCTGTCTCTTGGTGGTTCCTTGAGGGCTTTGATAAGCAGGACAGAAGCGGAAGGTCCCACTTCAGTCTGGGCCTGTCTGTTGTGAATGGCCAGTTTCACAGTCATCCTCAGATCTTTCCAATCACCGTGGCCTTGGCCACGTCATCACCAGCCTTTTCTGGAGACAGCCCCAGAGGGCCGATCTCTGGGGCCAGGGCAGACGTGGCATTGACTTCCCCACCGGTATGCGGCAGATATGACTTTGACTTCATTGAGCTTGAGCTTAGGCCTCGTGGTGGAGGTGGCTGGTGTCCGATGAACGAGATTCGGGACCACCTAAGAGAGTTGCACCTTCGCTACAATTAATGCTCTTATTTTTCTTAGGAAAACAAAACAAAACAAAACAAAAAACACTTAGAAAAACTCCCTCTAGGCTTGGCAGGAAATATGGTATTTTTGGAGCCCTCTCCTCCCTGGGGTTGTCTAAAAGCTGAGGTGGCTTTCAGGAACTCCAAAAGAAACCTTGGAGTTGGAGCAGCTGCCTTGCAGTTTCTAGACTCCCCAGGCTGCACCAGCTTGATGCAGGGCTCTGAGAAGGATTCCTTTTAGCCACCTTATCTGAGTCTTTCCACCAGTGAGGAGGGGAGGGTGGGTTTCCGGCCCTGGGCTTCCATGCTCTGCCTCCCCTACAGCCAGCCAAACCACTTCTGTCATGTCAAAAGCCTAAAGATCTTCTGGGGCCAAGGAAGCTCAGACTCCAGGACACAAGAGCCTCCTGGAGAGCTACCCTTCCTTACTTCCATCTTACTCCTTCTCCCCCCACCCCCCGACACTGCTTCCATCCCTCCTCCCTTTCAATGATGTTTCCTGAGCATTGGAGGGGTCAGATGCCATTCTGGGTGCAGGGAAATGGTGGTGATGTCTGAGACGTCCGTGGTGTCTGCCTCTGTGGGGTTTATGTTCCACTGGGACAGAAAGACCGAACAACAAGTGAACAGACAAATCAATAAGAACAGAACACAGCAAAACCAAGGGGATGTCCTCTAGGTACTCTAGGTAAGTGCTCAATGAAGACCTCTCTGGGGAGGAGGCATTCTATTGGGACAGATCAACAGCTGAGAAAGCAGCTCAGTTGATTTCCCCATTAGATCTTTTGGGTACATTACACTGTCAATCCATTGTCCTGCCTCTGGAGCACCCCACTGCTTTGCAAGGCAGGGTGGGTTGCAACTGTCTCTGTTCCAGACCCTGCTTTCCCAGCTTGGTGAAGAGAGCGATTCTCATAACTGACATGGGGCCACATGAAGTCACTGCTGGCTTTGCCTGGAGACTCTTAGGACACCCATCCTTACATGTCCCCTGCCATGACAGATTTGACAGATGGTGTTCCCACAAAGCCGGCTCCTGAGCCTGGCTCCCCACAACCTTGAAATGGCTCTAATCTATTAAGAAGAAGGGATGAATTAGGAGGCTTTGGTCCTTTAGTTATGAGCTGCAACCCATCATTTGTGACCCACGAAGTCCCTGATCCTGCCTTGTGGCTGAGTGAAGAGGGCTGGGGCAGGGGAGGAAATGGATGGAAGCAAAGAGTTTGGAGCCTTGGGTAAAAGGATCATCAACCCTGCACAGCTCTGGGACTTGGGAGAGGTTAAGATGGTGGGAACTAAATGGGGTTTCCCTAAAGGTGGAGGGGAGTTGCTTACCCAAAGAGCTCAGGTTACAACAGGAGTAACGCAGGCTACACAGCTGGAAGGACTTTCCTGATGCAAAGAGCGAAAGAGCCCCGGAAAGCCTGCCTGGTAGAAAGCTTGCAAAGCTCGGACAGCTGCTCACCAGGAGCCTCAAGGCTGGGCCCTGTGGGGCGAAGCTCCAAGCCCTGGGAGTCTGTGTCCACACCGGAGATCAACTTTGTGTTTGTGTTTGAGGCTAAGAGGACTTAATGTCAGAGTGGGAAAGAGCTATTAACACATCAGTGAGTCCCAGTGCAGAGTCCATTGTGAGGGAAGCACCTTTCCTGAAGCCGAAGAGCTTTGATTACTCCCACCCATGGGGCAATTTCCTCTAGAAAGGAGTGTCCATCCCAAAGAAGTGAGAGATTAATTCAGACAACAGAAAACAGATTAAGATTTATTAGGGATCAGTAGATGGGGCCCTCACCTATGAAGTTTCTGGCTGACCAGGCTCATGAGCTGTCCGCGGTGCACACAGTGATCCTCCTGGTGTTGACTCAGAGGTGACGCTGGTACTCCTGCCTGGTCTGGTACCAGTTAGCACACTCCGCTCGGCATCCCATCCCTGCCCCTGCACACATGAATGTGCATGCGCCTGTACGTGTGTGTGCGCGTACGTGGACACACATACACACACACACACACACACACACACACACCCACACACCCTGGTGGAATGTGCATTTCAGGGAATGCAGACAGACTATGTGGGCACCTAAATCCTAGATTGACCTGAGGGTGTGTGTGTGTGCGTGTGTATGTTAAACACTTGCCTGCTCGTACAGAGCAGTGCCTCGGTCTTTCTAAAAACTCTTGCATATGGCAAATGCATACAAGTCAGGAGCAAAAAGGTTCTAAAGTGAGCTTCACTACAGCCCTCAGGTGCTCACTCTCGTTGTTGTCAAGCTCAGTTCTTTGGTTTCCGGGTGAACAGTCACTGAACGAGGATTCAAAACAGCACAGCGAGCAAGACCCTCCCCCCCAAAGAGTACTTGTCAGGGGTGTCACAGGCATTCTCATTTAAAATGTCTGACAGTGGGGGTGCCTGGGTGGCTCAGTCGGTTAAGCGGCTGCCTTCAGCTAAGGTCATGATCCCAGGGTCCTGGGATCGAGTCCCTGTTTCTCCCTCTCCCACTCCCCCTACTTGTGTTCCCTCTCTCTTTGTCTCTCTCTGTCAGATAAATAAAATCTTAAAAAAAAAAAGTTTGACCATAGCCATCTTTTTACTTAGAAAACAAAAATGGAGTCCTTGTAAACTTGTATATAGTAGATAAACATAAAGATGACAATAAAAATCATCATTTACTTCCAGAGATAATCTGTTAACCTTTTCTTCCCACTTTGAACATCTTCTCTTACTTTTGATTATGGAAAATGTCAAGCACATACACGGTAAATAGAATCGTGCCCCCAGCAGCTTCCGCTGGGGCCTGGGTCAGCCAGACCTCCACCCAGCCCACTCCACCACTGTATTCTTACTGCGCTTACTGTTAATTTCAGTGTTTTGGGGGTAAAACTTACATACGTTGAAATGCACAGATCTTAATTGTACATTTTGGACAAATGAATTCCACCACCCTTTCCTGAAATAGAACATTTCTGTCTCTCCAGAAGCTCCCTTATCCCCAGAGGCAACCACTGCCCTAATTCTTGCACCTTAGATTGTCTGTTTTAGAATTCATATAAATGGAATCATACTTTTTTTTTTTTTTGTATCTAGCTTTTTTCACTCGGCATACTGTTTCAGAAAGTCATCCCTGTTTTTGCATGTCTTGGTATTTTGTTCCTTTTTACTACCAAGTGGTATTCCGTGGTACGGATATTCCACAGTTTGTTTATGGACTGTCCATTTTATTTTTATTTATTTATTTATTTAAGATTCTACTTATTTATTTGAGAGAGAGAGCGCGAGTGAGTGAGAGAGAGCACGAGCAGGGAGGAGAGGGAGAAGCCGGCTCCCTGTGAGCAGGGAGCCTGGTGTGGGGCTCGATCCCAGGACCCTGGGATTAGGACCTGAGCCGAAGGCAGACGCTCAGCTGACTGAGCCACCCAGGTTCCCCGTAACAGAGTTTTATCGTGGTACGATGGTTAGTATTGATCATAATGGCTCTGAGTCACCAAGAAAAGGTTGTGTTAAACCTGCCTTTAAAAAGAATGAAAATGTGTACGACTTTTAGAGAAATTTTCAGCCAAGGTTATTACGCTAAGAGCAAGTAGGCAAACAAAAAGTTTTGCAAATCAGAGCTCTAGTTGTCTGGAAATCTCAGTTAGGCGTAATACGTCATTTCTCAAGGAAGCCAGAGACAGAAGGCGTGACTGGGTGTATAAAATAGTATATAAATAATACATGTATAAGGAACCATTCTGTTCTTTGTAGATCCAAACAGAATAGGTTTTTGGAGAGTCTGCCGGTTCTTGCTTGGAACGATGTTGCTAAGCAATGTTGCTAATATTATGGAAAGACAGCTTTCCTCCTCACTTTTCCACTCAGCGCTGGGAAGCCGGGGAGTAGATTCCCGGGGAGTAGAAGTGGCTTCAGGGTAGCTACAGCTGGTGAGGCTTGGTGATGTGACGCGGGGACCTGGGACCCCAGGTGTGAGAGGAGGTCCTCAGTGTGACAGGCTGCCGGCCACTCAGTCCTCAGACTCTTCTGCTCCTGGTTCTCTGGGGGGAGCCCTGGGTGCCTGCCATGCAAAATTTGCTTCTTCATGTGCATCAGAAATGTCACACACAGAAGAGTCCTCTCAAATGTTTCTACTGAGGGAAAAATTATAGTCATGCCACTTAGATTCATGGGTTCAGTCCTGATTGACGTCGTGCATGGCAGGCTCTGGGTCCCAAACGACGTGCAGCCTGAGGGCTGGATCCCTGCCACAGAGTGGGATCTGTGGGTTTCCTCAGGCACAGTTTCCTTTCCCTGGAGCTCGGAAATGCCACACAAGTCACCAAGATCCGTTTCCAAAATCGGAGCCAGTTTCTAGGCAGATCCTCTGTTTAGTATGAAATGTGTGGCTCCAGGAAAGTATGGCTGTTGTCAGGGCTCCCGAAGCTTGTCTTTGCAGCCTCCCAGCTGGGCCTGGGCATGACCTGGTGCAGTCACTAAAGGACCATGTTGTGGGATGGGCCCCCTTGGGGGCTGCTAGTGGGCTGTGAGAGGGGACATTGGGAGCTGGGAGGAGAGGCAGTGCGTTGGCAAAGACCCCTCCGGCACCTCTCTTTTCAAAGTAGGAATGGTGAGGTGCAAGGGAGGGTCAGTGAAGCATCTGACTCTTGGTTGTGGCTCAAGCCTTGATCTGAGGGTTGTGAGTTCAAGCCCCGTGTTGGGCTCCACGCTGGGCATGAAGTCTACTTAAAAACAGAACAAAGTATAAATGGCTTCCACACCTCAGACCTTTCCAGCCTTTCCCTCCTCACTCTTTCCCTCCCTCTTTTTCCCTACGGAGCTCTCCAGCCCCTCTCCTCTTTTCTCTTTTTTTCTCTTCTTCCTGGGTTGGTTTCCCAGAGACGCAACTGTAATGAGTCCCAGTAGGGGGCGCTGATGTACCTGCCAAGAATGAATGTCATCCTGGTGCCTAGAGCACAGGTGTGGGTGCTCTGTAGAAGTGAGAGTCAGAGAGGCTTATGTGGGTGTGCCCCCAAGGCAGAAGAGAGTGGTGGTGCTGGCCTGTCCTGAGCAGGCCTAAGGTTGTGCAACCCATAGGGTGGTCGGAGACGCTGTCCCCTCTGCAGAAGGGGAGGGGCAAGGCATCTGAAAGAAGTCTGGTTTTCATAGAAGGCCCCACCCTGCTGGCTCCCAAGCCGCTCTTTGCTGCGTATCTTTTCCCAGTCCTAGCCAAGAAGGGGTTGCAGTCATTTTCCAGAGGCATGGAGGTCCCAGAACTCGAGAGGGCATGGGGTGGAGAAGGAGCCCTTACTCCTGTCTCTCTCTGAGACTTGGGCACTGGCAGCAGGATTAAGTCCCAGTTTCACACGGATGTGTCTCCTGGAGCGGGTTCCCAGGCACAGAAGGCCCTTTTCTCTAGGACCAAGCATGCGTGTCTGTCTGTCTCACCCCACTGGCCCCTTAGGAACGGGGTGTGCAGCTGTCTGTCCTCTGTTCATGATTAACTTCTCTGTCGTGCCCTCCCCTGACTCCCACCCAGGCCCCTTCAGCCTTTGGGTTTCCCCCCAGTAGGACAGAGACCCAGGTTGGCAGCTGCCTGGCACTTTGTTCTCAGGGACTGTGGGCTTGGAGGTGGGGTGGGGGTGGGCGGAAACCGACCTTTGAGGTTCTGTGAGCTGAGACACTGCTGGGGATAGACTGCTGGTGGAGATTGGGAGACCTCTTTCCTGCAGTCCTCCCTGACCTCCTTTGCTCTGGTCTGCTTGTGTCCAGCCTTCACTGTTGATTCACTAATGTGAAAAATGTTCCTTTTCTTTCTTTCTTTTTTTTTTTTTTTTAAGATTTTATTTATATGACAGAGAGAGATAGCAAGAGAGGGAACACAGCAGAGGGAGTGGGAGAGGGAGAAGCAGGCTTCCCGTGGAGCAGGGAGCCCAATGCGGGGCTCCATCCCAGGACCCTGGGGTCATGACCTGAGCTGAAGGCAGACACTTAATGACTGAGCCACCCAGGTGCCCTGAAAAGTGTTCCATTTTGATTCTCTTTCAAACTTTGTGATTTCTTTAAGGACCATGTCTTTGGTGCAAGTGTTTGGCTAACACCTAACACTTGCCTATTTTTCTCTTCTTTTTTATTTATTTTATTTTATTTTTTATTTTTATTTTTTAAAGATTTTATTTATTTATTTGTTAGAGAGAGAGAGAGAGCAAGCACAGGCAGACAGAGTGGCAGGAAGAGGCAGAGGGAGAAGCAGGCTCCCTGCCAAGCAAGGAGCCCGATGTGGGACTCGATCCCAGGACGCTGGGATCATGACCTGAGCCGAAGGCAGCTGCTTAACCAACTGAGCCACCCAGGCGTCCCCTATTTTTCTCTTCTAACAAAGTTGTTTGAAGTTCAGAGACTTTTTGTCAGGCAATAGTATTGAGCTACAATTTAATAAGTTTGTATTTGTTTTTATGATATGGATGACAAGCGATCATAAATTTTCATTTAGGGTAGTAATGTTTTCTTTTAAAAGTAATTAAGTAAAAAAGTGAGTTGATTTAATTAAGGGGAAATAATAAATAAATGACAGGGTATGTGATGTTGAGCCAAAAAATGGTGAAGGGGGTATGTGAATGGCCTAATTTTGGGGAACTGTGGCTGGGTCACACTGTACCAGGTAGCCTGGCATGGGGTTGTTTCATGGTTTCCTGTGTGTTAGAGCAATGTTTGTTTTGGGCAAAGGTGGTCTTCCTTTTCTCACTTACCTTAGTTTCTCTGCATAAAGTATTTAATAAATGTAGGTGGGATGGGGAAGTCTAGCATGGGTGGCCATTGTGTTTCCTGCCTTATACCAGGGAGATAGAGGGGTGCCCCCTTTCCACCAGCACCTGGTGCCCCATTGGGGCACACACCCCATGTCAGTTCTTCTCTTTCTCTTGCATTCTCCACGCAGGCTTCATTTTCACTTCAGAACCGAAAGGCAGATGGTCGCTGGCCAGCTCGTTATGCTTTGGTGTTTTTGTGCGTGGTATGGATAGAAGGAAGGGCTTCCTCCCTGTCAGCAAACTTCTACCTCTAGGGCCTCAGGAATCAGATCAGGTTTTGGTCTTTTAGGGACAATCTTGTGTTTTCAGCCACGTTGGGCCTGGAAATATTGGGGTTTTAGAGGAACTGAGAGAGCCTGGAACCAACCCTAGAACAAGAAGGATAACCTGCTTGGTGGAAAGATTTTTTTGCCTTCATTCCAGTGCCCTGTTGCTCACTGATGCACTTGACCTGAAATACCTCCCAGGTGTTGGGGGATGGGCTGGAGCTACCCCATACTTATCACCTGGGAAAGGGTCAGGCCTTGCACTGGGATGCAGCTTGCTTTTATGTGTGGGTGGATAGAATTCACCCATGCTGGGCTAGACCTATGGCCTGTGCCCCCATCACTCTCTGAATCCTGAAATAGTCCATCAGCTAACTTGTCAGTTTTGTGTTCTGCTGGAGGCAAAAGCCCTGAGCTGCTTGTGCTTGTGCTCTGCCTTCTAACCGCCTGAGGACACTCATTTCCCTATTCTTTTTCCAGACTGATTCTCCCATCCCTACTGGTGTACTCCTTGCAGCAGGCCTAGCTGCAGTCCCAGGGGTGGGGCCTGGGTCACTCACTCTCTGGCTATAAATAAATGTCCATGGCTATCTCTTTGATGCCCCCCACCATCCAGGCAGGCCCAGGAGGGCCTGGGCCATTGCTAATGGATGCTTCATAAATAAACCAGGCACATTTTGGCAGCACCCTGGTGTTCCCTCCTCTCCACCCCAGCTCCAGTGCCAGCAAGAAAATGTGCCCACTGGAGAGGTGGGGTTGAGGCTTCAGGCCCTTGAATTCATTTCCAGCCTTGTCCCTCTCCAGCAAGTCCCCTTCCCTGCTGGATTCTCTGTGCTTACAGGAACACCAGGCTATCTGAAAAACAAAAAACTAAACAACAGAACCCACAACAAGGCAGATTGCCTCAGGACCTTTATGGCCCCAAAGGGCTGTTTCGGAAGATGGACTAATTGGGCTTATTTTAATTCCTTCCAGCCCTCTGCCCAAGTCCCTTCTCTGGGGGAAGGAGAAGAAAAGCCAGTGTGGACGTTGGGGGTGGTGGTGGCGGTGATGGTAGTGAGAAGGGGCTAGGTTTCCTGGCCCCAGATGGAAATGAGTGAGTGAGGGGCTTCTGAGCAGCCCCCGGCCCATTCCCTACGAGCTGGCCAGTGACCTTTCTTTAGGTTCTGAAGCGAAGAAGAAGCTTGCATGGTGTATGCAGGAAGAAGGGAAGAACTGATGCTCGGTGTCTGTTAGGTGCTGGTGGGGTGGGGGCGTCCCTTGGTCTCCCTGGCAACCCGGGACGCCAGGCAGAGGTGTAGCCTCGGTGAAATTGATCATTGACCCCGTGTTGTGTCAAGCTTCCAGGGCAGGGGAAACAAAGGTTAACGGGGGACTGACCCCAGCTCAGGTAGCGCCCATGCTGGAGTAGCCCCCTCCTGCCCCCTCCAGCCTCCCAGGACAGCTGCTTCCCGGACTTGGGGGAAAGGTAGGAGATAGCATCCCGCAGAGTCAAAACGCAGGGCGCCTCAGGCCGGGGAGGGCGGGCGCTGGGTGCGGGTGCCCTCTCTACCCGCCTGGCCCTGGGCCGGGGGAGGCCGGCGGCGGTGCCCGTGTGCGAAGGCAGTTTCGCACGGACTGAGGACACGCGTTTCGTCTCGGTGGATGTTTTTTCTCCCTGTGTTTTAAAGACAGTGACAGCATTGGAGAAGTATCCCGGCGGGCCGGGCTGGGAGAGAGCGCGTCAGCCGCCTTTGCCTGGGGAGGGAGCCCGGGGCCCCGCCAGCGGAGGCGGGGACGGGGGAGCGCAGAGGAGGGGACGGAGAGGGAGAGGCGAGAGAAGGAGGGGGGCCGGCTGCCCGCTCGGAGGGGAAGGAAGGGAGCCCGGGCGCGGAGCTGAGGGTGAACGCGGCGCCGAGCCCCCCGGGGCGCTGAGCACAAGCGGGCCGCCTCCCTCCGCTCGCGGCCGGGCCGCCTGCACTGCCCGCAGCCCGGGTGCCCGGGCCGGGGCACGGGAGGCGGGGCCGAGGCGGGGTCCGGGCGCGGGCGGCGCGTCGGAGCCGGAGCCCCGGAGCCGCCCGTCCGGGCCGCGCCCGGAGCGAGCCTTGGAAATGCCTGAGCTGGGGGAGCGGGCGCCCGCCGCCCGGCAGGCTCCGAGGAGACGCTGAAGGTCGCCGGGAAGTGAGCGCCCGGTCACCTGACCCCCGGGGCGCACCTAGGCGGGGCGGGGCCCATGAGAGGCGGGCGGCCGGGGGCCGGGGCGCAGGGGCTGGGAGCCGGCGGCGCGGAGCGCGCGGAGCCGGGCGGACGGGGGCGCGCTGCGGGCGGGCGAGGGCGCGGCCGGGCACCGCCGGCGGCCTCGCCATGTCCCAGCCGGCGGGGAGGATGCATTGCCGAAAGGCAGGGATCCGCGCCGCGGTGGTGCTCATCGGACTCCTGCACAAATCGCGAAAACAGAATAAAGAGAAAAGGTAAAGCCTGGCAGCGCCGCCTCCCCCTTCCCTCCACTCTCATGCTAAATTCCCGTTTTCTTTGGGATGGACTTTTCCAAAAGGGCCTTTGGCCCCGAGTTGGTTGGGAAAAACCTCTGCTCTGTGTGCTGTCGGGGGAGCAACTCAGGAGCTTCGCCCCGGACACCGGCTGTTGGGAGAAAGCTGAGGCAGGACTTTGGCTGGGTCGGAGGGAGGCTGGGGGGTCCTTCGGGCTCCATCATCAACAGAGGGGCACCACGTGTTTCGTCCCCATTCCCGTTTGCCCATTTCGTTCTTATTTGCCCATCACAGCGCCCTTTCCGAAGCCTGCAGCATGGGTAGCGTTGATCCGACCCAGGTGACAGCCCCTGGCTCAGCCCGAGTGGCCCAATGCGCCGGAGATGCCATGCCGTTTGCTTCTTTGCAACTTGGCTGAGCCTGCGAGGTGCCCGCCAGGCCAGGATCTGCTTGCCTTGCACACAGTGCCCCAGGCGAGGAGCAAGTTAGGAGGTTGCTTGACAGCCCCCTTCCTCCTTCTTTGGATTTTTTTTTTTTTCTCTTTCTGTCTTCACCTTTCTTGGGTTTACTGTACTAATTGTGTGCTCCTGGATGTTGGAAATTGTCCTCTTGAGCTGACCTGTGGGGTAAAAAGGTAGGGGTTTGGGGCCAGCAAAGGAGCTTCTGGGACAGCTTCCCGGGCTTCAGTCCTTTGCTGCAGGCTTGATGTCCTCAAGACCCAAGGGAGCTGCTCACACCCACTGGCACCCACTCACTCCTCTGCCAGGGTACGTGAGCCCAAAGCTGCCCGGCAACTGGGCTTCATTAGAGCTGACTGTCCACAGAGATGTTGCAAGGATTTGGGGTGACTCCAGTGGCTCTGCTGGGTCCTGATTTGCAGAGGAGTTTGGAGTGGTTAGTGCTGTGCTTGCATTAGGCAAAGGCTAAGACAAGGATAGCGGAGCCAGAGATACCTGGGTGGTGACAGGTGACCCCCCGGGCTTGCACAGAAGCTGGGTGCACCTGGTGAGGGGGAGTGGAGGGCAATGGATTAGAGCACTTTGAGAAGCTGGCATGGGTTGCCTCTGTGGTGTAGTTGCCCCCCTCCCTCTTGTCTCCCTTCCTATGACTTCCTATGATGCAGTCTGATTTGATGTTTCCCATAGCTAAGGTGACTAGCCAGTGAAATGACTTCAGGTAGTTAAGCATGAAATAACATTGAGTCACCCAGTGAGAAGGTTCTTCCCTTTTCAGTTCTCTACTAATGCATGTGATTTCTTCAAGGGGAAAGTTTCAGGTTGGTGCTAGTCTGGCTTTAACACCCTCTTAACACTTACTGATCTCTCTCATAACAAAGAGAAAGTAGACCTCTGGCTCTGGGCCTTTAAGGGGGGAACGGTGCCTGCCTACAATTTAGGATGTTTTTATGCTGCTTATTTTTAGGATTCTCTCCTTGTCATGGCCAGTGGTCCTGATTTGTGTCTTTGTGGTGGTGATATAAAGCATCACTTTAAATTAAATGTATTAAGTCCCAAGAATGAGTCCATTTAATTGAAAGAGTGATAGTACAAATGGTATAGGGTGTGGCAGAAATCCTGCAAGTGATGTTAGGGAATGGCTGATGCCGGGGATAAACCCTCCTAGCAGTAAAAGCTACCAGCAGGACTCTGGAGCCTGGTGCTCCAGATCTGGGCCCCATTTCCCATCTAGACTTTGATTCTCTCCTGTTCCCTGTCCTTCAGCATTTTATCTATAGAGGTGCGATGACTAAGCCAGCCCTCTAAAGTCAGAGGGATAGGGGATGGCCGTTCTGAGATCACCGCTGCCTGTTTTGAGGAATGGGAAAGATGGTGTACTTGACCGACAGCCGTCGGTCAAGACCAGTTCCTGTTTCTGAGTAGAGTGTATGGTAGGGTGGAAGGTCGCTGCAGAGTCCTGGCTCATCTGTTAACTATGACCTTGTAGTATCAATGTAGTCTCCCCGAGCCTGTTCCTGTGTCCATACAGAAGGCCAAAGGGAGATAATGTGGGTGAAGAACACAACTGAGAGGTGTGAAATGCCACGTGAGGATAAAGGGGTTTGAACAGAACTGTTCCCGTTCTCCTCTCTGTGGGCTCGTGCCCTTGGAGAGCGGGGCAAGGAGTCTGGCCTCACTACTAGTCCAGACTAGCTGTGCATGAGACACAGGGAAGTACTGGACAGGGGACAGGACAGGAAGGTTGCTCGTGGCTCATGACATCTTGTCCTTCCTCCTAGACGCACTGTGCCCTTCCTGCAATGCAGCAGGCGTTGAGGCCCTCCCAACCCCTGCCTTCGTCCTAGTCTTCTTTGGCTTCTATCATCCTCATTGCTTTGGCCAACCGACTTAACTTACCCAAGGAGAAAGAGGGCTTGATCTCCTGCTGGTGCTAAATGACCTTTGCCTTCCTTGCTGTAATCTGGAGTTTCTTGTCTTTTTTTTTTTTTTTTTTTAAAGATTTTATTTATTTATTTGTTAGAGAGAGCAAGCACAGGCAGACAGAGAGGCAGGCAGAGGCAGAGGGAGAAGCAGGCTCCCTGCCGAGCAAGGAGCCCGATGTGGGACTCGATCCCAGGACGCTGGGATCATGACCTGAGCTGAAGGCAGCCGCTTAACCAACTGAGCCACCCAGGCGTCCCTGGAGTTTCTTGTCTTTAAGCATCTGAAGATGCGGTGCTCACTATTGACCCTTGCCTTGTGGGCACCACGTGTGGGGGTCGGGGGTGGAGTGGACTGGGGTGTGTATGGGGGTGCACTGGAGCAGGCTACAGCTGCCCCACCTCTTTTATGTGCTTCCCAGACTCCAGGGTGGGTGTTCAGTCTGCTGAGTCTCTGCTTCCTCCCCACCCTCATCACAGGTCAGACTCAGACCTCTTCTTTATCCTTCTCAGAAGGCTGGATCCATCCATCCATCTTCCTAGCACCTTTAATTGACAAGCTTATGCATATAACCCTCCCAGCTGTTGGTCTTAAGGGATGAAGTGGTCCTGTGTGGCTTTGCAGTGATGGCCCCAGGGTCCTTGTCATCTTCCTGCCCCCCGCCAGGCTCCTTAGAAATATATTGGCGTATTGGGGGAGGCAGGTTTGCCAGGGAGGATGGTAATGACACAGGTACCTCAAACGGCCCCAGGACCAGAAGACTCCAGTCACACTGTTGGTGTGTCCCGAGAACTCTGCTGAAAACTCCAGCCTCGGTTTGCATCCTGGAGAAGTGGCTGTGGTACTTGTCAGCCTTTACTTGACGACTCGGTCTGGGAGTTGTGGGATAACTCGGAGGTTCTGCCTCTTTCTGACCATCTTCCAGGGACTCCACTGCTTGGGCTCCTGCAAAGACAATGGTGTGTTTTCGAGGGGGGATTGATTGGAGCATGCTTCCAAGGAGGCACCTGAATGAAGCCTTCCTTGCAGATGGCACTCTGGGGACCACTGTAGTGGGAAATCTCCTTTCAAGTGCTTTGACTTTTCAGATCCTGCTTCCTCGTTGCTGTGGCAGATTGGGGTCAGATCCGGAGCCCCACCTTGGTCATGTAGAAGTGGATGGGCAGGTGTGGGGGAGTGCTCTCCTCTGAGGTGGAAAACAGGTACCACTGGTGGGAAGGGTTGAGGCAGAGAAACAATCAAAATAGGTAGGTTCCAAAAGGTGCGGATGTTGCTGTGTGCCCTTGAGAGTGACATTCTGAACTGGACAGAGGTCAGTTGGCATAAATGCAAAGACATCTTCTTCTTACAGGGGGTAGTTATTTTAAGACAACCCTCACCATGGGGTTTGTGAGGAGGAAAAGATGACTTTCAGCAAACCCCCCATGTCAGGCTCTGGGGGGCAGAACCGTGAATCTAACGCATCTCACCCCTCTGTTGTGGGATATAATGTCCCCTGTCGGTTATTAGAAAAAGTTCACCCCATGCTTGCTTCGGCAGCACATACGCTAAAATTGGAATCATACAGAGAAGATTAGCATGGTTCCTTGTGCAAGCAAAAGTCCATCCCTAGCTTTTTTTTTTTTTTTTAACTTTTTATTGTGGAAAATTTCACACGTGCACAAAAGTAGAGACTAGTGTAATATGATACCCTGTTTGAGCCGTTGTCAACTCATGGCCAATCTTACCTCATTTATTTACCAACCCACTCCCCCACAAGATTATTTTGAAGTAAATCCCAGACAGGATATCATTTCATTCTTAAATATTTTGGTATACACCTTAAAGAAGTCTTCTAAGAAAATAGAACACTACCATATTGTACTCCCTGAGTTAACAGTAATTTCTTTTTCTTTTTTTAAAATTTTATTTATTTATTTGACAGAGAGAGGTCGCAAGTAGATGGAGAGGCAGGCAGAGAGAGAGGAGGAAGCAGGCTCCCTGCTGAGCAGAGAGCCTGATATGGGCTTGATCCCAGGACCCTGGGATCATGACCTGAGCGGAAGGCAGAGGCTTAACCACTGAGCCACCCAGGCACCCAACAGTAATTTCTTAATATCATATTTAATTAGTGTTCAAATTCTCCTAATTGTCTCAAGTTTTTCAAAAAAAGTTTTAAGGATTTTATTTATTTATTTGAGAGAGAGCATACGCAGTGTGGTGAGGGTTGGTTAGGGTGGGTGAGGAGGGGCAAGTAGTGGGAGAAGCAGGCTCCCGACTGAGCAGGGAGCCAGATGTGGGGCTCAATCCCCGGACCCCAGGATCAGGACCTGAGCTGAAGGCAGACCTTTAACCAACCCAGGCGCCCTTCAAATTTTTTTTTTTTTTCTTGGCAGGATTCAAAAAATTCAGAGTAATTGGTTATACGTCACCTTATGGATTTTCTACTGCTACTTTCTTTTTTTTTTTTTGTTATAATTTCTTTATTGGAGAAATTTGATCATTTTGGGGAGCTGCCCATAGTCAGGATTTTGTGGATGCTATCTCCTGGTGTCATCTAATGTGTTCTGCTGTCCCCTATGATATTGTAAGTCGGTATTTAGCTTTGAGGCTCTATCACATTTGGGTTTTTGTTTTGTTTTGTTGTTTGTTTGTTTTTTTGAGCAAGACCTCGCACTGGAGTTTATCTGATTGTCTGTTTTGGTGATGTGGACAGTTGACTGATTTGTCCCTGGAGGTTGAAGGTTGGTGTCGTGGAGGATACTTGCATCTGCCATGGGAGAGTATGCTACAGGCCTATGAGCTGGCTGGATTGGGGGCCCAAGCCTGTGGAGTGCTGGAGGCCTGGTTTTGGAGTCCCAGAGTCCCAAGGCTGGAAGGGGTGCACAGTGGGAACTGATCTACTCCCTAGCCCTGGAACAGATGGCTGCTTGTTCTCTTCTTGGGAGGTGGCCGGGTCCTGCCCTTTGTGGAAGAGCCGGTTACTTGGCCTCTCTTGTCTGATGTTTGAATGCCATCCGGTTGGCTGTCATTGCTTTAAAGAGCAAACATCTCCCTTTAGCCAGCTTCCCATTTTAGGCCTCACTGAGCACCTGAGAAGTAAGACACCTAGAGTTCAGGGAGAGAATTTGAGGGGTTTTGTGATTCCTTTGGAGCCACTGTTTTTGTCTCCTTTTTGGTGTCCCTACTCTTGTCCTCCTTATCTATTCTTATGGTGGCCAGAGTGGAGTTTTAAAAATTCAGGTAAAATCAAGTCTCTCCACTGTAGAAACCTCTCCATAGGCTTTCCATTATAATTTAAATGAAATCCAGACTCTGAAGCCTGGCCTGTATCCCCTGCCTTATTCACTCTTATTCTTTGACCTTACTTCCACTTTGCCTCTCACTCACTGTGGTCACTGTATTTCTTTTCTTTTCTTTTTTAAAGATTTTATTTATTTATTTGACAGACAGAGATTACAAGTAGGCAGAGAGGCAGGCAGAGATAGAGGAGGAAGCAGGCTCCCTGCTGAGCAGAGAGCCCGATCGTGGGGGGGCATGACCTGAGCTGAAAGCAGAGGCTTAACCCACTGAACCACCCAGGCGCCCCGGTCACTGTATTTCTGCTGCAAAGGCCTTTCTGTTTCTGGAACATGCCAAGCTTGTGCCTGCCCCAGGCCCTTTACATGTGCTGTTTATGGTAACTTACTTGAGTGGTGCTTCCTCATTGTTGGGTGTCAACTCAGATGTCATCTCTTCTAAAAGGACTCCCCTGGCCATCCAATCTGGACAGCTCATTCCAGCCATCATTACTCTACCCTGATTTATTACCCCCATGGCACTTATCATTAAGTATTATCTGGCTTATGTAATAAACAATTTACTGATCATTCCCACCCCTAGAATGTGAGCTCTCTAAGAGCAGGGACTTTGCCTTTTTCACTCCTGGGTCCCCCATTGCCCGGAATAGGAAGGGCTTAGTAAATATTTGCTATGTGAACGAATGGGTGCACATGAGACTCACTGACTCCTCACCACCTGTTCCCCCAGGTCCTCTTAATACTGCACTGCCCTCTGCCACAGATTTCAAGGTGTCCTTTTCTTATGTGGGTTTGAGGTATTCTCCCCTTCTCTCTTCTTCATTCCCCTTTGGAAGAGATTTGGAGAGAAATACAACTGATGATGTACACATGTGGCATGCCATTATTACTCTTCTGACTCCTATGCTGCCCCTGCATGGTTAGGGAACATGTGAGGGTCTAGGTTCAGCCCTGAAGCTGGGCTCCAGAGCTGTCCTGACACTGAGTTCCTAGATCTCAGGTCCTGGAGCGGCTGTCTGAGAGGCAGAGGCGGGCTCCCTTCATTCATGCCAAAGAGCGGGGGCCAGTGGGTGTCAGAAATGGTGAACAGTCGCCATTAGTGAATATATGTTTTTTCTAAATGCAGCTCTATCTCTTTAGAGCCCGTGTGGTACACAGATGGCTGGTTACCCGGATGTTGCCAAATAGAGGGCCTGCCAAGCCCATTTGGTTAAACCAATGAAAATTGCTTCTGGGCAGACGGGGGCTGCTGAACCGCTCAGGAATCTTCTCAGTCATTTTAAGCAGATGAGGCCCTCTTGCCCTTCCTACCCCACGCCCACCCTGCAGACTGAGTCTCTTTGCCTCCTGAATCCATAAAAAGTAAACGAGGTAGGCAAGATGATTTCAGGTGGGCAAATGCCTTTTATCTTAATTGCTATTTTAAAAAATGAATTCTGGCAAGTGATACTGGTTTTCCGTGTACGATGGTTACATAACATTTTCTAAAAGTAAATTTGTTTAAGTAAAAAATTGTGATCAATTTAAAGAAAAGTGTTAAGAAAAGTAACAGTCAGGTGGTACATGGATTTGGGAAAAAATTGAGAAGATGATGTGGAAATGTTTGCAGTTTGGGGAGCACAGTGGGAAGGAAGGAAGCACTTTTCTCATATGGTCAAGTGGGCCCCCAACACCAGGGTCCTGGGGTTGTTGAAGGTTGAATGGTTGTAACCAGTCAACATCTTTTGAGGCTTACTGTTTGCTAGGGCTGCATACCTGTCTTAATTCCACTGGTTATTATCTTTGTTTTCCAGTAGAGACACAGAGGCTCAAATTTTGAAGAACACCTAGAGGGCAAAATCAGAGGGAAACAGGGATTTTACCCCTGGTCTGTTGAGGTCCAGGGGCTGTCCTCTTAACTCTTCTATTATTTGGAACCCAGGATAAGCACTCACGCAGTGCCTGGCTTCTGAGAAGTTCCCCATACATGCTGCTGCTGTTCTCATGAAAGCACAGAAGGACAACATATCTCAGGGCATAGCTCAGTGGATTTCCACATGTGTATCCAGCTGTGTAGATACCGTCCATATCAAGACATAGAACTTTCCTGCACCCCAGCAGGCTCCTCCTTCCTTCACAGTCCAGTCACAGTACAGTTAAAATTACTGTGGAGTCAGGCCCATTGCCTGGTATGTGGGGGACCTGGGGTCACCTTGGAACCCGTAATAAAGGGAAGAGTATATTTGCGAGTTTGTGAGTTGGGATTTCTTTTCTTTTCTTTCTTTCTTTCTTTTTTTTTTTTTTAAGATTTTATTTATTTTACCGACAGATCACAAGTAGGCAGACAGGCAGGTAGAGAGAGATGGGGAAGCAGGCTCCCTGCTGAGCAGAGAGCCTGATGTGGGGCTCAATCCCAGGACCCTGGGATCATGACCTGAACTGAAGGCAGAGGCTTTAACCCACTGAACCACCCAGTCGCCCCTCCTTTTTTTTTTTTTTTTTTTTAAGTAGGCTCCATGCCCAGCGTGGAGCCCAATGCGGGGCTTGAACTCACAATCCTGAGATCAGGATCTGAGCCCAGATCAAGAGTCAGACACTTAACCGACTGAGCCACCCAGGGGCCCCTGTGAGTTGGGATTTCTAAGTTCAACCCTGAAGAAGAAGGTGTCAAAGAATCCACATTGACTAAGCTTGGTTTCACCTTCCCCTCTCCTTCTCGACACACTCTGTAGGAACCTGGAGCCGATGCTGTGTTTATTCACTGTCCTTGGAGCAAGGGTGGGTTGAAAAATTGTCACTTGCTTTTAAGCTTATCAGTTATGAACACTCTGTTTCGTGAAGGTTGGAATGGTAGCCAAGTCCTTCCCAGAGCCCTCTAGGGGTGGGCTGACCCTGCCAGACCTCAGGGTTAGTCCGTTTTTCCAAAGGAGGGAGCAGTCCTGTTGATTAGAAACCCTCCTCCTTTCCATGTATTTACTGTAAAGATCTTTACCGACCACTGAATGTGAGGGGTGGAATAAGGAGGCTGTGTGGATGCCTGTGGTCATGAGCTCTTCCTCGTTGGGTACAACAGCTTGAAACAGCTCCCAAACAAGTCACACTTCTCCCCTGGTTTGCAGGACAGATCCTTAGTAAGGAATCTCATTCCCCCATCCCCACCCCTGTGCTCTAACACCACACTGTCTTGTCTGCAGGGAGTGTGACAACAGCAGCCTGGTACCTGGGAGTTTTCCAGGTGTCTGAGGCCGAGGTGGGACATGGCCCATGCCGAGTCCTCAAAGCTTCACGAAGCCTCTGTTCTGGGCGGGACACTGTTCTGGGTGCTGGGATACAGTAGGGAAGGACACAGGTGCACAGCCCTGCGCATTCTCCCAGGGCTTTATTAGGCCCAAATGCGTTTTTCCCTTTAAAGTGGATATTTTTTAAAATTGGAAGGTTCTGTGTTACTGGTGTTTTTTTCCGTCTTCTCTTGAGAAATCAGAGGCTTTGACAACATTGGCTGGTCCTGTCTTTCTGCATCACATCTAAACTGTCAGCACCCAGCTTAGTGTGGGGCTAGTCCCTTTCTGCTCACCGTTGCATCACCACCTGACCACACCTGACAGTGCCCGTGTTCCCTCCCCTGCCCCCAGGGATTGGATGTACAGTGTGGAAAGCAGGAGGCTCAGGGGTCAGGAGCTCCAGATGGGGCCAGGTTCCAGCCCTGCCTGCCCTTTGTGTTTCCTTGGTTTGGGGCAGGTCCACTGTGATTGGAAGTGAGGGTTCCTTCCCTGCAGGAGGTGGGCTGCAGAATGGCCACTGTTAATTTGTCTTTAGATGTTCCTCCTCCCTCTCCCTCCCTAATTACCCCTAGGGAAAATAACAGAAGTAAGGGAGGCTATGTGTTACAGTATAAAAAGCCAGGAATCCCAAGAGAAGGGGCTGGGCTGGGAGCTCCTGTTGGCTCTGTGGTGGGCATGGCACGAGGCTGGCACCTGGGGCTTAGGTGTCCCATTCTCTGCACCACTCTTACTTCCACCATCTCTGCTTTTCATAGAGGAAAAAGCTGAGGTTCAAATGGGGTGACATTTTCAGTGTCCTCTAGCTCGTACAGCAGAGCTGGGACTCCAACCCAGATCTGCCTGATGCCAAACCCTGTGCCTTTTCGTCCATTGCCGGTTTCATGGTGACCCCGGCTAAGTTACTTGACCTCTCTGCCCTTGACTTTCGCTCTCTACGAGGGGGATGGTGATGTCACTCAGGTGTATGAAATGCATACCAGGTGTGTGAAAATGCTTCAAAACCTGAAGAACCATGGCACCTGAACACATTCTCATTATTATTTTTTTTTTAAAGGTTATTTATTTATTTATTTGACAGACGGAGATCACAAGTAGGCAGAGAGGCAGGCAGAGAGAGAGGAAGGGAAGCAGGCTCCCTGCCGAACAGAGAGCCCGAGGCGGGGCTCGATCCCAGGATCCTGGGATCATGACCTGAGCCGAAAGCAGAGGCTTTAACCCACTGAGCCACCCAGATGCCCCATTCTCATTATTTTTTAAGGAAGAGACTGGACTAGTTTCTCGGGCAGCTGGGCTTCTTTTGAATATGGGGCCTAAGCTGGGGCAAGGGAGAGGGCAGTGGAGGCTAGATTGGGGGAAATTCTGATTTACCAGGCTTTAGATAAGCTGAAAGGGCTCCTGGCTGCGGTCCTCACTAATTAGAACAGAAATTTCTGCTTCTCTATGAGAACGGGAAGGTCTGGGCTGGAGCCTGGGTTACCTGTGCCATCTGTATTTTAATAGAACATTTATTTTAATAAGATTTAATCCGAGATGCAAAGACGGAAGGAGTGTGTAAATCAAGAGGTGACTGAAACAGGCTGTCTGAAAACGAGATCTTCCAGTGTGCCAGGAAGGGCTTTTGAGTGTGACATCAACAAAGGCCAGTTACTGATAGCTGAGAAGGTCCCCCAAGGGCACAGCCACGTGGTGGCAGGACACAGCCTGTGGTGCAAGCGATGGGAATGGGAACACCTGGCTTTCGCAGCTTAGCTCCTCAGGCCCCCTTCCCCCCTTTCTGGAAAGCGTTCCCATCCATCCCTACAGGATTCACCTGTCTTTCTCCTCCATGAATGCAAACACAGGCAGCAGTCCTGCCTAGAAGCGGACTGTGCTCCAAATGTTCATTTGTATGGTTTCAAGTCACTTCCCTCAATGTTTGTGGAGTGCCAGCTGTGTACCAGCCCTTGGACAAATAGGGTCCAGGAGGAGAGTGAGACACTCTCCCTGCCTTAAGCCACCTGTGCTCTAGAGGAGAAACCAGATACATACTGTGAACCCCATACAGAAGATGGGGCATGCTGGAGAAGAGGTGTAGAGGTGTAAGGCACTCTGGAGGTCAACAGAAAGAGGGACACCCCCCCACCCCCGCAAGGGGGGCTTCATGGAGTTGGCAGCATTTAAGGTGGGCCATGGCGACTGGACAACATTTCTGAAGGGGGAGTTTGAGTGGGAAAGTACATTCTAGTTAAATGGTACAGGCTAAGCAAAGGAATGGAGGTAGGGAGAGCAGGGGACCTGTTCAGAACTCAGTTGGACTGTGGTGTGGATTTCATATTGGGCAATAGAGGGAAATGAGGCTGTCAGGGTCACCTGAGGCCACTTTGTGGTTGGTGTTAAATGCCAAAGAATGAAGGACGGGTTAGGCTTCTCTGTTCCCTGCCTCCCCCAAACTCACGTGGCAGTTTGGTACCCTAGTTAGCATAGAAAAATAGAATTAGTATTAACAGTTGAAATAATTTTATTGTAATCCTTCTTATGAAGGTTTAGGGCTAGAGGGTCTTTGTGTTAGAGGAGTAGTGCCCCCAAAATGACTCTTCTGACTGGCAGTTTAGGGAAATGAGTCAGGAATCTTTTGGTTGCAAGAGACCCCAATTCTAATTAACCTAAAGGAGGAGAGAAATTTATTGCTTTAGGTAATTGGGAAGTTCATGGGGGACAGATTCAGGTATGGCTGGATCCAGGGCTCGAATCGTTCTCTCTCCCCATCTTGGAGCCATGCTTTCTTTTGGGTTGGCTTCATCCTGAGCTAGGTTATCCACAAAGAAAGATGATGGCTGTGCCAGGCTTACATTCTGCCAGTTTAGCAACACCAACAGGAAGAGCAAATCTGTTTTCTAGTAATTTTAGCAGGAGTCCCAGGGATGACTCACACTGGGCACAGTGGCTCATGTGCCCATCCCTGAACTTTGGTTATAGGGCTGGGATATGCTGATTAGTTGAGTCTGAGTGTTGTGCCCCCTCCTGGTTCTAGGGATGGAGTCACCTGGACTGAGGAAAAAGGAGGGGCAGGTCACCTAGGGACATTCGATGTGTTGCTGTCAGTAGACCAGGGAATGGACACTGGTCAGGAAAACCCAGGAGCTGTCCACTCTGCTGGCTCTGGTATCTTCACTGGTGTTGGTCTTTGCTCAGTCTTGTCCACTTGGTTGGTGGCTGCAGGGGCTGGCACTCTCCCAGATGCTCCCTTCTGCCTCTGATGGGTGAGGTGTTCTCTCTTCCTTGACACAGCCTGTTGGATCCCCAACCTTATTAAACATACTCCTTGGGATCCCTTTCCCCAGAGTCTGTTGTGAACATTGAGGCAGTCAGATGTGTGACTGAGTGAAACCTTGTCTGGGAGAATGGCCTGGCATTGCTCAGGGGTGGCGCTCAGCTTTGGGGTTGAATGATGCTTCCCCATCCTCTTGCTGTTGCTCTGTGGGGCTCATTTCCGCCTCAATCCAGAAAGTCTGGATTCCTTCCATTTAGATTGCCTCTTCCTCTGGCCATCTAGCCGATGGGTGCTCTTGGTCCCGAGGTCCTGGCACACTCTCCATGATTTATCCCCCTGCCGGAGGCCCAGGCCAACAGAGATCTCAGGGGTATGAGAGGTAGGGGCCCCTAGATTACAAGGAAATGACTGCAGCAGGGTGGAGGGGCAACCTGAAGCCTCAGGGAAAAAAACCCAGGGGAGGTAGTACTGTGTATGATCCTGAAGGTACATGGTGTTCAGACTGTGGTCCTCAGTTTCCCTGTCTGTGAAATGGGAGTAGGGCTAATGAATGATTTTACTTGTGGACCGCAAGGACTCGAACATTACCTGCTCACCCATGTTTATAATAATATTATTCAGAACAGATAAAAGTGTGAGCAACTCAAGTGTCCTTCTGCAGGGGACCGGATGATAAACAAAATGTGGTATATTCATACAAAATATTACTCAGCTGTACAATGGAATGGAATTCCAATCCACCATGTATGAACCTGGAAAACATTAAGCTAAGTGACGAAGCCAGACACAGGACAGAAATTGCTTGATTTTGTTTATACAGTGTACTTAGCAATAGGTGAAAGCATAGAGACAGAAAGTAGAATAGTTAACAGGGTGTGGGGAAGAGTTATTATTATTTTTTAAAGATTTTATTTATTTATTTGACACAGAGAGAGAGATCACAAGTAGGCAGAGAGGCAGGAAAAGAGAGAGAGGGGGAAGTAGGCTCCCTGATGCGGGACTTGATCCCAGGACCCTGAGATCATGACCGGAGCTGAAGGCAGAGGCTCAACCCACTAAGCTACCCAGGCGCCCCATGAGTTATTGTTCAGTGGATTAGAAATTCTTTTGGGGATGATGAAAAGATTCTGGAAATGGATAACTTCGATGGCTGTGTAATACTGAATGCCACTGAATTGCATACTCAGAAATGGCTCCAGTGGTAAAAGAAAAACGTCTTATTCAGACCCTAATATGTAAAAAAGATAAAAGAGAGTGTTTCCTTGGTCAGAGGTGGGGCAGGCAGGTGGGTTCTCTAGTCCAGTCTCCATGAAAACCCAGATGTATTTGGGGCCAGAGTGTCCTGGGACTCCTGGGAAGCAAGGGCGGCCCTCCTCTACAGGCCGTGTTCTGAAGTTGACAGTCCCCAAGACCTCTGTCCTGTCCAAGTTCAACCCCCCCCTTCTCTAATGGTCCTGTGTTGATAAGAAGGTCAGCCCAGGGAGAAGGCACTGGAGAGAGTGGACCACTTGCATGAGCTCTCCTTTTAGCCCAGTCTTTTCTGTTCCTGCTGCTGAGGACTCATGGACAGGTGTTTGCTAGTGCCTTGTAGGGCATTCCTTGGAGGCCAAGGGAACTGGTACTGGGTGGGTAAGGACTTCTGGGGGCTCAGCTTGGGTTCCAGGAGGAATGTGGAGAGAAGAGTCTTGGCTCTGAGCCGACCTTTGGGCACAGACCAGAACCTGTGGTCACTCATTGGAAGGCTTGGGTTTAGTGCCCACAACATGGATGCCTTCAGTGACCCGCCAGCCAGCCCTGAGATGGGCAGTAGCCACTCCAGCGTCTGCTGTCCCCGTGGAGCAGGCCTCAGGGGGTGGACCTCTCTGCTGTCCCTGACCATTTCATGAGCTTAGAACTTTCCTCTGAGCATTTTTTGGGCTGCTCCTTGCCCATCTGATTTTTTTAAAGGAAATGTTTATTATATTTTTAAAATCCATGTTCTTTGCAGAAAATTTGGAAAACACAGAAAAGTACAAAGACTAAAATAAAAGTCATCTGCAATCCCAGATGGGGGATTGCAGAGATAACCGCTATTAACATTTAATATATTTTCTTCTGGTCTTTTTTTCCCTCTAAACATATACCCTCCCACACAGTGTATTTACATCTGCATCTACATCTGTTTTTTTGTTTTATAACAAAATTGGGATTATACTTTAGATACAGTGTATTAGTCAGGACTCTTGGGGGGGCAAGTGACAGAAGCCCAGGTTGAGTTAATCAAACAAAATAGGGGGATTTATTGGCAATCATAACCCATCAATAGAAAGGCCTGGGCCTCAGGAACAGCTGGATCCAGGACTTTGAGCAGTCGCTTGATTTTCTGTCGCTTGTGTCTGTGTCTCTCTTTGTGTTGGCTGCATTCTCTTGGGTCATCTCTACATATGATGTCGAAACCATGGTTACAGACCACTGTGGGCTTAATATTTTAAGGCTTTTCCCTCCAGAGAACAAAAAAAAAAATCTTTCCACCAGCTCCAGTTAGACAAACCCCAAGGAGTGCTGATTGGCTTGGATCACACGCTGATCTCTGCATTAATCTGTGTGTGCGGGTGGGGTTGGGGGCTTATGATTGAGTCAGGGGCTCATTATGTCTGAGTCAGGGGCTCATTCCTGCGGCTAGTATGGGTATTGTGACTGTAAGCATCCTTTCCACTGTGAGAGGAGCAGCTCTCTGAATGTGGAGAGTTTCATTATCAGACGAAGGGATAAAGTGAGTTGGGTGGGCAGAAACCAGAATCAGAAGTTTCCTTGTCGTTGGGGGGCTGGCACAGTGTTTTGAGTGGGCACGTGGGCCCTCACTCTCCTACCAATGTAATGAAAGATGGATTGAGACCATCCCATGAGCAGTACAGTTTGGCAACACCCAGCACTATTATGCATGCACAATCCCCTATGACTCCGAGATCTGCCTTTGGGAATTTATCCAGCTCCTGTATTTCCACATGTGTGGAACAGTATTGTACAAGGTCATTCACTGCAGTATTATTTGAAATAGCAAGACATTGGGAACCACCAAATGCCTAGTGATAGAGAACTGGGCACTGGACTGCTGTGTTAATTTAAAAAGAATAGTGATGTTTTCTATGGACCAAGATAAAGTTCTCCCAAGATATTTGGAGTAAAGAAAGCAAGGTGCAGAATGGAATGTACAATGTGCTATTTGTGTGTGTGTGTGTGTGTGTGTGTGTGTGTGTGTAGAAAAGAGGGAAAATAGGACCCTATCTCTATGTTGGCTTATGTTTGCATAAACTGGAGAAGGACATGTAGAAACCATTTCACTGGGTGGGGGGTGGAGAGCTGGACATATTGGGACAAGGCTAAGACAATGCCTTTCACCATATACCGTCTAATAAATTGTGGCTTTTGAACTACATTAAAGTATTACTCAAAAATCAACAGATCAATTTCCTTTTGGGGTAATAGACAAGTTTCAGAACCAGACTGTCCTTCGTGGTAATGTACTGAACCAGTCACTGAATTGTATACTTTAAAGTGGTCAAGCTAGGAAATTTGGTGTATGTTTTACCACAATTTTAAGAGTAAAAAAAGTCAACAGACCAAAAAAGAGTGGAAAAACCAAAAAAATAAATAGAGAAACCTCACAGAGTGTGAGCTCTGGAGTCAGGCGACCTGTGTTCAGATCTTGCCTTAGCTACCTTGTAGCTCTGGGACTGTGGCTAAATGGCTTCATTTCTCAGAGGACCGGTTTAGTCATTTGCGAAATGTGGATAATAAAAAAGTATTCTGAAGGTTGCGTGAGACGTTAGGGATTTAAACGTGATACCTGGGAATGGTGGGCCTCCCCCTGTGAGTTAGCTCTGGAGGAAGGCAGGATGACCACAAGAGCCTTACCACCTTCCCTCTCACTGGCTGGGACATTTGCATTTTAATGGAGACTCGTGAAGACTGAAAACAGTCTAGACTCAAAGGGGAGGAATGGTTGGAATCTCAGAAAAATTTATAGCTCCTGTCTGGGGAAAATGAGGTCTTTTCATTTCCTAGGGAGAGTTTAACTTTTACCTTGTCCTCCCAGTGGCCCCAGGTGGTTGGGTTGGAAGCTGGAGAACAAATGCCCTGCCAGGGGAAGAGGGTGAGCTAGGAGAAGGGAGAAAGGACAGTTCAGGATCAAACCCCAGACAGGCAAAGCCTGAACTAGCTGAGAGGTCCAAGCCTGAAGGTTTGAAACTGGAGAAAATGGCAGCTGATGTAGGAAAGACGTTTGGGTTTGGAGCCAATGGCCAAGATAGAACTCTTGAGACGTCTTTGGTGCAAAAAGGTGGTTTTATTAAAACATGGGGACAGGAACGGTGGACAGCAAGAGCTGGGCTGGGGTCGTGTGGAGTGGCCCATTATACACTGTCAAGTTGGGAGGGGGTTCGGGATGGTGTAAGCCTTCCAAATATTTTGGAGAAAGGTTTCCAGGATCCTGAGGGGTCTAGCTCTTATTGGGAAAAGGTCATTTATTACTGTTTGGTAAACGCTCAGTCACGAGACCCTTCCAATGTATATTGGTGGGTCCTATGCTTGGGGGATGTTTTGCCAACGTGTATCTTGGGGTGGGGTGGGTAGAGATAAAGGAGGGTTCTGAAGGAATTTTTATATGTTAAAGTAGACTTACAGGATCCTGGAGGGTTGGGCTAAGATTGCCTTTGCTCTTAGCAAAGAATCAGCATCGAGGCAGCTGAGTCCCTAGTGGACTGCTACTCTGCCTGTTTCAAGGACTTGTCAATGGGCTGCAAGTAGTAAGGAAATGTAGTAATTTTTCTTCTGCCTTTGTTTCCCATATCAGTTGCCGTGGCAAACCAATGAGCGCTGACTTCCCTCAGCCCCATATCCACCTGCAGTCATTGCTCTCTCCGCTCTCCTTCATGGCGAAGCTTCCAGAAGACTTCTTCTGGCTTTGCTCCCCACCACACCTCACTCATGCCTGCCTTTCTGCCCTCTGCTTAGTCATTTGACACAGCTTAATCCTCCGTCCTCCTCTTCCTCAGACCCGCACAGGTTGTGCCCAGGCTGTTTCCTCATCTCTGTCTCTCTCGGTGGTGTCCCCCTCGGTGTCTGAAAGGCATTCCCGAAGTGGTAGGTGCACAGTGAAATTCCTGCTCTCTTTCTAACTCCCTACTCATCCCTCCTGTGGCCTTCCCCAGCTCAGTCTCTTAGACCAAACTCTTGGAGTCACCTTTGACTTCTCTGGATTGTTCTTATTCTCCACATCCGTTCTGTCAGCAAATCCTTTTGGTTGTACCTTTGTACTCATCCAGAGTCTGACCACCTCCCATCATTTCCATAACCATCAATGAGGTCCAGCCTATTGGTCGCTCTCACCCTGGGCAATCGAGGTGATTTTTTTTAAATTAATTAATTTATTTGTTAGTTAGAGAGAGAGAGAGAGCGTGAGCGAGCACAGGCAGACAGAGTGGCAGGCAGAGGCAGAGGGAGAAGCAGGCTTCCTGCAGAGCAAGGAGCCTGATGTGGGACTCCATCCCAGGACGCTGGGATCATGACCTGAGCCGAAGGCAGCTGCTTAACCAACTGAGCCACCCAGGCGTCCCTCGAGGTGACTTTTTAGCGGGCCTCCCTGATCCCATGCTTTGCCTCCATACACAGTTCTCAACATTGCAGTCGGGGTGATCCTTTGAACCTGTAAGTCGTGTCACATCTCTGTTCTGCTTACAGCTCTGCCTTCTGTGGCTTCCTGTTTCTTCAGGGTGGAAGCCAGCGTTCTGACCCCGTTCACAGGCTCCCTGTGATTTCTCTGCCCTCAGCTCCTGTTCTTTACTCTTTGTTCTCTCTGCACTGGCCACACCAGCCTCTCTGCTACTCCTTGACCAGCTAAGGTATGCTTTTGCTTCAGGACCATTGTGTTTGCTGTTCCTTTTCCCTGGAATGCTTTTCCCCAGCCACCCTCCCCCCTTGCTTCCTGGCTGCCTTTGGGTCTTCTCTCCGATGTCAGCTTCTCATTGCAGGCTTCTCTGATGACCCCAGTTAGATTTGCAAACTGTTCTGTGCTTTGTTTTTCCTCCTAGCATTTGTCATCACTTGATAGGCCTCTTATTTAAAGTTTTTATCTTTATTTATTTATTAAACATTTTTTTTTAAAGATTTTGTTTATTTGACAGGCAGAGATCACAAGCAGGTAGAGAGGCAGGCAGAGAGAGAGGGGGAAGCAGGCTCCCTGCTGAGCAGAGAGCCCGATGCGGGGCTCCATCCCAGGACTCTAGGACCATGACCCGAGCTGAAGGCAGAGGCTTTAACCCACTGAGCCACCCAGGTGCTCCTATTTAAGCTTTTTATTATATCTTTCCTCCACTAGAATACGAGCTCCACAGGGCAGAGGTTTTTGTCTGTTTTGTTCACTGTTCTCTTTCCATTGCCTAGAACAGTGCCTGATATGTAGAAGATGCTCAATAAAAATGAAGTGAATGAATGAAAGAATTTTGGTTTTCATAGTGAGGGTAATAGGATGACATTTCAAGGCCTTATGCAGTGGGCTCATATGATCAGATTTAGATTTTGGATGGTCACTCAAGCTCCTGGGAAGAAGTTATTGGAGTGGGACAAGAGTGGGACTGTGGAGATTGGTTAGGAAGATGTCCTAACCAATGGCTTTGAGATGATGGTTGGGGGTGGTGGTGGATGGAGGGACATCGATGGACCTGGGAGAAATGCAGGAGGCAGAATGAAAGGATCGTGGATTGTTAGAGCTGCACTTCTCAAACTTTACTGTGTGTGCAGCTCAAATGGTCATCTTGTCAAAATGCAGATTCCCATTGGTGGGTCTGGGGTGGGCCTGAGAACCTGCATTTAGGCCAGCTTCCAGGTGATGCTCCTGCTACTGGTCCATGACACACCTTGACTATTAGGGGATGGATATTAGGCCTAAGGCAGGAGGAAGAGTCAGGAGTGCTCAGTGCCTTTGTTTGGGAGATAGAACTTGGGAGGAGAAACTGGTGTGGGGGGGGGAATGACATCACTTCTGGGCATGTTGATTTTGAGACTAGTGAGATCCCAAGTGGAGATGTTCCCCTGGCATTGGGGTCTGAAGCTCAGAGGAGACAGACAGTGGGGAATCCTCACAGGAACGCCCAAGGCAACCCCTGTATAAGTGAGACTGAGTGGGGGAGAGGCTACATCAAGAGGGGGTCAGGGCTACGGGAACCCCTGCTCTCTGCAAGTTGTATTACTTCCATGAAAGATCAGTTGCAAAGCCAGGGCATTGGTTAAGATACCTGATAGGATGTGTGGCAGATGTTTTCTTCCCCACATTCATTCAGTACTATTCTGACCTTGAGGGTTTAATGGCTTTGCAAAGGAAATGAGCAGGAGCCTTTTCCCTGAAGGCAGTGGCCAGTCTGGGGCACATGAGGGTGACCACACAGCTCTGGTTCTTGAAGAGGGGGGGCAACCTCCAGTCCTGCCTGTCCTAGGACATTTGGGTGTTCTGCTGCCTTGGAGCCCCATCATGCACTCGGGTGAACCTGGCCTGAGATCCCACTTAGCTGGGTGAACTTAGGCAAGAATGCTTTACCTTTCTGGACCTTGGTTTTTGCATCTGCATGATGGGGTAATAATGTCGGTGGTCATGAGGGTCAGTGAGTTGTTGTATATGACATGCTGAGCCCAGAGGCTCTCTAGAGGTTCCGTGCAGTCAGGATGGATGCTGGCCTTGCTAACTCCCTCCCTCTCTGCCCCTCTGAAAGCGCCTGGCTTGGCCTCAGATCCATACACTTCTCACACTGATGGTCCCGGTTCCTTCTCCATCCATCTCCTTGGCTTGAACACCCCCTGCCCCCCGCTGCCGTTTACATCAGTCCCCACGATCTCCCTTACTGTGAATCATACCCCTGCTGGTGCCCATGCATTCCAGCTGGCCTCTCGTCCATTTATTCTTCCCTTCTGAGCCTGACTGTAAACTTCCTGGGTGTATCGTCCACCTGTCCGTCCATGTCCGCCATCGCACTTTGGTGCTGAGGATCCAATGGGGATGAGGCAGGCCTGATGCTGCTGTAATGGAGCTCTTAGTCCAGTGGGCAAGACAGACACCCAGCAGGTCATCGCAGCAGAGGGGCTGGGTGCTGGGACATGGGATGTTGTATTGTGGCAATGGGGAGCACAGAGGCCCCGACCTGGGGTGGGCACATCATCTTAAGGACATTCCAGCAGGGACCCAGGTGGACAAAGTCTGGAGAGGGGGTGTGGGCAAGGAGGAAGGTCCCCACAGGGGCCTCTGGTGTGAGAGGGGCCCAGTAGATGAGCTGGGACCAGTAGACAGGTTTTGTGGATGGTGGGGGTGGGTCCCAGAGGAGGAGAGGAAGTGACAGGGGTGAGATGAGCTGGATGGACCCAGATAAGGGGCCCTTCCTTGAGGGCATGTTGGGTTGGGTTTGGTCCTAGTGGTTGAGGTGAGCCATTGAAAGGAGGGTGCCATTATTACTTTGCACTGGGTTTTCACTTTTATTTTCTTACTCTGGTAGTTCCACATGGAAGTTACTGTTTTAGCTATTTTTAATGTGTACAATTAGGTGGCATTAATTACATTCGTGGTGTGGTACACCCAACACCACCGTTCTTCTCCAGAACTCTCTCATCACCAGACAGAAGCTCTGTCCCCAGCAGCAGTCATTCCTATTCTCCTCCACCACCCTAATCAACCACCGGTCTGCTTTCTGTCTCTGGATTTGCCTATCTGGATATTACCTTTAAATGGGATCTCATCATATGTGGTCTTTTGTGACTTGCTTCTCTCACTTGCTGTAATGTTTTCGAGGTTCATCTGTGTGACAGCGTGTGTCAGCACATCTTTCCTTTTAAAGGCTGAATAATATTTGTGTGGATGTACTGTATTTTATTGATCTGTTCATCTGCTGTTGGACATTTGGGTTATTTCCACCTTTTGGCTATGGTAATTAATGAACATACATATATAAGATTTTTTTTTAAGTTTTTTTTTTTTTTAATTTATTTGACAGACAGAGATCACACAAGTAGGCAGAGAGGCAGGCAGAGAGAGAGGAGGAAGCAGGCTCCCTGCTGAGCAGAGAGCCCGATGCGGGGCTCGATCCCAGGACCCTGGGATCATGACCTGAGCCAAAGGCAGAGGCTTTAACCCACTGAGCCACCCAGGCACCCCTTATGTACAAGATTTTGTTTGAACTGTGTTTTCAGTTCTTCTTGGTGTGTTGCTAGGCGTGGAATAGCTGGGTCATGTGGTAATTCTGTGTTTAACTTTTGGAGGATAGGTTGTGTCAGCCTTCAGCTCAGGTCATGATGATCCCAAAGTCTTGGGATCAAGTCCCATGTCAGGCTCCTTGCTCAGTGAGGAACCTGCTTCTCCCTCTGCCCCTCCCCCTGCTTGTGCTCTCTCTGACAAATAAAATCTTCAAAGAGGCTGCACCTTAAAAAAAATTATGGTTATCCTGGTGGGTGTGATCAGCTTTTCACTTTAGAAAGATCCTTGTGTCTGCTCCCTGGAAAATAGATGGAGGGTGCAGTGGGCGGAGAGCGGTTAGGATCAGGGGTGCCGTTGTCCGTGTGAGAGATTGATAGGTGACGGGGAGACGGGGTGGAAGAATTAGAACTAACCTGGGAGGTGGTGAGGACTTAGTGATGCATTAGAGGCCTTGGGTGGGGAAGAGGGGCTCAGGCATGGCTTTGTCACATCATGTCCCTGGATGCTGGCACATAGTGGGTACTCACCGAGCACCAGGTTCCTCAAGAGGAGAAATGAGACCTTTGAAGCTCTTTGTGATTTTACTGGGGGCGTTTCCCATGACTGCTCCCTGATAATGTCCTTGGTTTCAGAGGGGAGGGGTGAAGAGAGGTCCAGCAGCCCCTCTTCTGAAGGGGGCACAGGGTCACAGAGCCCCCTGCTCTGGACCATCTCCATCCTCTCTTCCTTTCAAGGTCTCCTGCCTCAGGAGACCACGTGGGGGTGGGGTGGGGAGCTTGAGAGAATGGCCTTTCGGGGGAGGGTCTAAGCTTGTGGGGGCATTCGGGGGCTGGACAGGCAGCTCTGAGGACACCAAGCCTTTTCTGAGGTCTCCAGCCTCGGGCCAAAAGCACTCCTTGTGTATGGGTCATGCCACCTGAGACTGCCCCTCCAGGGACACTCAGGGAGAACTCAGAGAGCCTGGGAGGACCCAGAAAGACCTGGCCCAGCCTTTCTAGTGGTGCTCATGGATGTTCCTGCCATAGGCCCCAACTCTGGGTTGCCCCCCTTCACCCCCTCCACCCCACTCCCCTCCGTGACCTGCTGGGGCGTCTCCAGCTGTGCGGCCTTTTAACTCATGAATCGTAGCCTAGATGGGGAGGGAACTATCTTTTGATTGAGAAGCTTGCGAAAGCTTCCATTTTCTCTCTTTCTCCTCTGTCCACCCTGTCTTTTTTTTTTTTTTTTCTTCTCCCTTTTCATCCTCTGCCTGGTTCCCCTGCCCCTCCCCCTGTCCCTATTCTGTAAATCTGTAAAACAAATACACTTAAAAAAAAATCTCATTCATCTAGTCCATCTGCAGCTCTGAGCAGGGTAAAGCGGCTGCCTCCCTTGGGAGTTGGCTTTTGCGCTTTGGGCATTAGTGAGCTCTGTGCAGCCTGGGGCTACTGGCAGAGAATCCCAGGCCACTGCCATGCAGCCTGGGGCCTTGTCAGCCTGGCCTCAGAGGCTCTGACCCAGATAGATGGGTGGGTGGCCATTTGCTCACCTTCTGGTCCAGAGAGGGACCCTTGAAGACGGGCAGAGGACTGGAGACCTGAGCTAGCCTCTGAGCAGTAGCAAAGCTAGACTGGCTACTGAAGTCACCCCTGGTCTGTGTGGACTGTGGGTTCCTCTGCCTGCTCTCTTCTCTCCAGGCAGAGTGTGGGGACCCTAGGGAGGGTTTGCTGGGGGCCACCTCTGCCTGGTGGCCTGTGTTCCTGGCTTGAGCAGAGCCCGGTGAACCTTGCAACAATGCCAGGTGCTATGCTAACAAGCACATGGCTGTGACCTTGCTCAGCAAGAGGGTAACTTATTGTTCAGCACTGTTGGAGGCGTGGGGGGGATGTGTGTGTAAGGAGCACAGGGTGTTGTCCTCAGATACTTGGAGTTTGCAGTGCGAGTAAGAGCCCTGCTCATACGACAGGACCCTGACCGAGCTGCGAAGATGAAGGTTGGCGAGTTCCCGGCTTTGCTGCCAGAAGGTGGAGGGGGCAGGGGGCAGAGGGGCTGCCGCTGTCTTTGCTTCCATTCTTTCCTTCCTTTGTCTGCTCGTTCACTCTGTGCAGAAACAGGATGGCTCAGGCCGCAGGTTGTGCCATCAAAATGCTTGCGTTTGGGCTCTGGTCCCTCTGGGAACGAGCTGCGTTTCCTGAGCGTCAGCCGACTCATCTGTGTAGAAGATGAAAACATTGCTCCTTGTCCCCATCATCTTCATGGAACTGTGCTTGGCAGAGAAGGTGATAAGAAAGGTCATCAGTACTAGTTGCTAGACAGTAAAAAGTCTCAGTATTGACAGTTTTTGGAGGCCTGCAGGGAAGGCCGTTGACCCTGGGCCCCGTGGGCTGTTTAGAGACTCCTGCCCTCCGAGCATGCACAGCCTGGCCTGCCACTAGACACATTTCATGGAGCATCTGGCTGGAAGGTTCTCATCATGTTTTTGCATGGGGCACTGGCCTAACATGGCCCTACAGCTCTTCAGTTCATTCAGCCAAGAGTGACTGAGTGATTCGTAGGCGCACACGGAAAGCCGGCCAGCAAGGACCCGGGCACCCCACCAAGTCCCGAAGCTGGGACCTGCTCTTCTAGCAGGAGGAGCTTGTGTGTCCTCTGCAACCCGCCATACGCTCTTCAGTTCTGAGTCCAGAGGCTGCAGCAGTGCTCAGTCACTGGAGGATTTTTTTGGCTGGCCTAGGTGTGGCCTCTTCCTTTCGCTGTTTGGTCTGGCCAGCTGGGGCAGGGAGTAGATTTGGGGGGAGGGCAACAGAGGCCCAGACAGAGACCCTTAATTCTCGCTGGCCCCAGCTGCCTGTCGAGGCCAACTTTGTGCCTCCTGGGGAGAATGATGCCGTTTCTGTGGACAGACCCTTCCAGCGTTATTGACGTTGATGCATCATCTTGTCACGTACGTGACCATGGCAGCTGGAAATGACGCAGCAGGAGAGCCAGAACAGCAGCCTTTTCTCAGCCCCGATTCCCTGTGGCAGGTGCTGGGTCTGCTCCCTGAGGCCTCGCGTGCTCTGGTTTGATGGACTGCAGGAAGCAGATGTGGCAGGCCACCCAGTACACTTCATTAGATGCCTCTGGGTTCTTCGAATTCCCCCCACCCCATGAATATGCATTGATATTTATAATAAAAATGTAAAATTCAGAAATGGAATGACGGTCTCTCACTTGGTGTTGTCCTTCGAAACAACCCAGGATAGCTTATTTGTATTTATTTATTTATTTTGAAAAATACTTTACTTATATATTTATTTATGTGACTGAGAGAGAGATCACAAGTAGGTAGAGAGGCAGGCACAGAGAGAGGGGGAAGCAGGCTCCCTGCTGAGCAGAGAGCCCGATGCAGGGCTCAATCCTAGGACCCTGAGACCATGACCTGAGCTGAAGGTGGAGGCTTAATCCACTGAGCCACCCAGGCGCTCTGCTAATTTGTATTTAAAAGATACTTCTGGGGGTGCCTGGGTGGCTCATTGGGTTAAAGCCTCTGCCTTCGGCTTGGGTCATGGTCTCAGGGTCCTGGGATGGAGCCCTACATTGGACTCTCTGCTCAGTGGGTAGCCTGCTTCCTCCGTCTGTCTCTGCCTGCCTCTCTGCCTACTTGTGATCTCTGTCTGTCAAAAAAAATAAAACAAAACAAAAAACCCCCCAAAAAACCTTAAAAAAAAGAGATGCTTCTGTAGGGATTTAGCAAATGAGAAATAACTTTCTTTTAAGAAACCATAAAACCAAAAATAACTCATATCAGGCACTTTTCCCAAGCAGCATAGCTTTTGGACATCTGGTTGGTCCAGGAGAGAGCCCTCAAGGATCTGGAACCACCCTTTTCCCAGCAGAGTTTAATGGCTGCTCCTACCAGCTGCCAGTTCCTAGAGACGGGGGCTGCTATGGTCGGGGGCCTTTTATAACTTGCCACCCAGAGTCCCTTGGATTGCTAGCTTTGCCACTTAATTTCTCTAGGACCTTCCATAGGTCACATAACCTCTCTGAGCCTCAGTTTCTTTATTTGTAAAATGGGAACATAATTCTTTACCTACCTCATAGGGTCGTAGAAAAGATTAAATAATGCATGTTGAGAGCTTTGCATTGTACTAGACCAATACTAGCTGCTATTAGGATGAAGATGAGGATGATGCCGAAGGATACTTAATAAATATTATGTCTCCCATCCCTGTCCAGAGGAGTGATCCAAGGTCAAGGCAATGACACGAGCTTGGCTCAAACTAGTGGGGAATGGGTTAACTCTGCCTGTGATTCTTGAACAGGGAGTTGAGGTCAGTCAAAGCCACAAGGGTGGACAGACCAAACTGCAGTGGAGGGAACTTTGGCCTGTCCCATGCTGCTCTGAGTTAGCCCTCGAGTTCTAGGGTCTGTGAGCTTCTCATTTGCTTAGTCACCACTGTTAAGTTCATTCATTGCCAGTCGCTCTGCTGGGGGCTGGCCCAGTGGTCAGGGTGTATGCTGGAGACCAGGGAAGGGGCCTGGGCGGAGGTGGCTCATTAAGGCCCTCTGTTCTCACTGAGTCAGGAGGTTGGCCTGGCTAGGGGAGTGAGTTTGTGTTCATCACTTGGAGATCTTGGTTATCCAATGGTGTTCCAGGTAGCCAGGTCCTTTTTCTGAGCCTTCCAGCCATAGGATACTGCCGGGTATTTTCCAGTGTATCCCCAGAGGCATGCAGTTATTCTATCCTTTTTTCCTAATGTCCCTGAGAAGGAAATTGATGCTAGGAGGAGGCAAGAGGTCTGGTATCACTGGTTTGGTTCCTCGGCATTGGGTTCTGTAGGTTGGGTTGGAGCATGTTGGTAAGGTGAGATCACGGCCCTGGTCCCTCGGGACGGACTCAGCTATGTTTGGTTGCTTGGCTGCAGGTGGACCCCATTTCCCGGAGTGTTCATCTCCCAATCATGGACCATGGTCACAAATAAGAAAGGGCAAGAATGAGGATGGGCCTTGCGCTCTGTCTGGGTATTGGAAAACAGTTCCAAGCATTTGTCCTTCTAGTGAATGAAGATTTCCGAGATTGGTAATAACATTATTAATTGAAAAGACCATGCATATTTACCTTGAAATTCTATGGTCTCTCTCCGCTGAGACTCACTAGTATAAACCAATGATGCAACTCTCTGTCATGTTACTAATAACGTATCCAGAAAAGTCCAGAGTTAGAGGCAGAGTCTGGGAGTGGAGTTGGAGTGACTGCTGACTAGGGAGGCTGAACCCCTCTGGGACGGCTGGGGTAACCCCAGTGCCAGTAGTGGTTCCTTAGCATGGGTGGTTTAACACATGCCTGTGCTGGGGATGAGGAGGTGGGCCTCCTCTCTAGGGTTTACAGGAATTCTGCCAAGACTTGGGACCACGTAGTTAGCAGTGTATCCTTATGTTAGCATCATGGTTGGTTCAATGCAATAGTCAACGTTTATGCACTATGACTATGTATAATTGTATTTCCTTTTTTTTTTTTTTTTTTTTCTGAGAGAGGGAGGGAGAGAGAGAGAGAATCTCAGGCAGGCTCCACGTCCAGCATAGGCCCTCACGACCCTGAGATCAGGACCTGAGCCGAAATCAAGTTGGACGTTTAACTGATTGAGCCTTCCTGGCACCTCTATTTCCTTTCTTGTATAAGCTTCTATTTTCCCTGGAGTTAATAAACTGATGTTTCCCGTTAGCATAGTTTTCTGTGTACTTATCTTTATTTTTCGATTTTACCATTTTTATTTATTCTATGATAATTCCCTGAATAGTGTTTTTTCTGCCAAGGGTTTGGACCTATAAAGTCTCCTGTCAGTTCCATTCTTTTCATCAGGAGATCTCGCTTTTAGAGCCCTCTATCCCTTACTGTTCCTGTTATGGTAAAATGACAACCATTTTGTCATGTGTAGATTCTGAGGGTTAGGATTTCAGGTAGGGCGCCTTGGAGATGACGGGTGGCTCATCTCTGCTACGCAGTGTCTGACCTCATCCTGGATGGCTCATAGGGCTGGAGATGGCTAGGATGCTCAGCTAGGACCATAAGTGTTTTAAGTATCAAACACTCTGCCAGGGTCATCCATCCCCTTATCTTCCAGGTACCAGTGAGCTCCCTTTTCCTCTTCTAGTACATCTGCTCTTGCCAGTTCACACTTTAAAGAAACCCAAAAAACTATTATTTTAAGGGGCTTCAGAAGAAGCAAAATAAATGCAGGAAAGCTGTCTGATATGTTCATCGTGGATGTCTCAATAGGCTGAAAATGATGTTGGTCTCTACCTCTATGTCCGTGTCTCTTTCTGTATTTATATCCATCTCCCCTAAAGGAAGCAAGAGAGAACTATTTAAGAATTATTTTTTATTGTGATACATGCCATACACCCAAATTAAATTAGGCAGTAAGTACTAGCTATCTGGGTCAAGAAATTCTAACAGGCTGGGAGAATGCAGATATTCTGTGCTTTTGGGTTCCATGGCTTTGTGATTTTTGGGTCTGAAGCTGTCTGAGGCCATGACGTTGGGAACTGGCCGTCTTTCCTCTGACTGTGGTGTTGCTCCTTCATCTGAGGCCAGGCAGTGCCAAGTGGGACGGCCAGCCACGTGAGGGCAGCTGCTCCCTTGGTGGTCTCCGGAGGCTGCCATGCACTCAGGCTGCACAACCTCCCTCGCATGTACCCCTGGCTCTCTGCTAAGGCTTCGGTACTTTTCTGAACCCACCTGGGTTTCCCTGGGCCCATGACTTGCGGTGTGCCTCCTGCCAAGCTAGTTCTCCTCAGGCTGTGTCATGGTCAAAGCACCCATGCCTTGGTTTTCTGAAACCAGCCTTCGAGCTTCCCTCCTTCTATCCCAGAGTGATCTTGGCTTTGCCTCTGAAATGCCTTGGGACCCCCTGGTTTTGTTCCTGTGGCTTTAAGTGCAGCGGGGGCCCCTCTTGTTGCCTTCCTCCCTCTGCCTCCTGCCCTGCAGCAGAGCCCTGCCTCTGAAACTGCCGCTTCCTATCACCCATGGAATAGAGTTCAGATGGCATGGTGCCTGTTTCCTGAACTGCAGTCCCGTCTGCTGACCTCCTTCCCCATTTCTGTCAGGTCTGGATGCCACCTGTGGTAGTTGTTTAATAGTTTCCTGTAACTGCTCGGTGTCTAAGACTTGAATAAACTATTTATTTATTTAAAATATTTTACTTATTTGAGAGAGAGAGATAGTGACAGTGATAGCAAGAGCACAAGTGGAGATGCTCTATCCCAGGACCCTGGGGTCATGAACTGAATCAAAGATAGACACTTAATTGACTGAGCCACCCAGTTGCCCCCTGCACTCATTTTTATTATTGTTATTATTTTTAAAGATTTTATTTATTTATTTGGTGGACAGAGATCACAAGTACAGAGAGGCAGGTGGGGGGGGGAGCAGGCTCCCCACTGAGCAGAGAGCCCGATGCTGGGCTTGATCCTAGGACCCTGGGATCATGACCTGAGCCGAAGGCAGAGGCTTAACCCACTGAGCCACCCAGGTGGCCCTTACTATTATTTTTTATTAACACATAATGTATCCTTTGTTTCAGGGGTACAGGTCTGTGATTCTTCAGTCTTACATAATTCACAGCACTCACCGTAGCACATACTATGTGATCACTCCATCCTTCCTACCCTCCTCCACTGCAGCAATCCTCAGTTTGTTTCCTGAGATTAAGAGTCTCTTACGGTTTGTCTCCCTGTCTGGTTTCTTTTTTTTTTTTTTTTTAAGATTTTATTTATTTATTTGTCAGACAGAGAACGCAGGAGCAAGCACAGGCAGACAGAGTAGCAGGCAGAGGGAGAAGCAGGCTCACTGCTGAGCAAGGAGCCCGATGCGGGACTTGATCCCAGGATGCTGGGATCATGACCTGAGCCGAAGGCAGCCGCTTAACCAACTGAGCCACCCAGGCATCCCCTGGTTTCGTTTTAATTCATTTTTCCTTCCCTTCCCCTATAATTCTCTGTCTTGTTTCTCAAATTCCCCACATCAGTGAGATCATAATGATAATTGTCTTTCTCTGATTGATTTATTTCGCTTAGCATAATATCTTCTAGTTCCATCCATGTAGTTGTAAATGGCAAGATTTCATTTTTGATGGCTGCATAGTATTCCATTGTGTGTGCACATGTATATCACGTCTTTTTAAAAAATATTTTATTTATTTATTTGAGAGACAGAGATTACAAGTAGGCAGAGAGGCAGTCTGAGAGAGAGAGGGGGAAGCAGGCTCCCTGCTGAGCAGAGAGCCCAATGCCGGCCTCCATACCAGGACCCTGAAATCATGACCTGAGCTGAAGGCAGAAGTTTAACACACTGAGCCACCCAGGTGCCCCTCTATCACATCTCCTTTATCCATTCACCTTTGACGGATGTCTAGGCTCTTTCCATAGTTTGGCTGTTGTGGACATTGTTGCTATAAACATTGGTGTGCATGTGCCCCTTTGGACAAATACATTTGTATTTTGGGGGTAAATACCCAGTAGTGTGATTGCTGGGTCATAAGGTCGCTCTATTTTCAACTTTTTGAGGAACTTCCACACTGTTTTCCTGAGGGCTGCACCAGCTTGCATTCCCACCAACAGTGTAGGAGGGTTCCCCTTTCTCCGCATCCTCGCCAACATCTGTCATTTCCTGAGTTGTTAATTTTAGCTATTCTGACTGGTGTGAGGTGGTATCTCATTGTGGTTTTGATTTGTATTTCCCTGATGCCGAGTGATGTTGAGCACTTTTTCATTTGCCTGTTGGCCATTTGAATGTCTTCCTTGCAGAAATGTCTGTTCATGCCTTCTGCCCATTTCTTGATTGGAGTATTTGTTCTTTGGGTGTTGAGTTTGATAAGTTCTTTATAGATTTTGGATACTAGCCCTTTATCTGATATGTCATTTGCTAATATCTTCTCCCATTCTGTCAGTTGTCTTTTGGTTTTGTTGACTGCTTCCTTTGCTATGCAAAAGCTTTTTACCTTTATGAAGTCCCAATAGCTCATTTTAGCCCTTGCTTCTGTTGCCTTAGGCGATATATCTAAGAAGAAGTTGCTGTGGTTGAGGTCAAAGAGGTTGCTGCCTGTGTTCTCCTCTAGGATTTTGATGGATTCCTTCCTCACATTGAGGTCTTTCATCCATTTTGAGTCTGCTTTTGTGTATAGTGTAAGAGAATGGTCCAGTTTCATTCTTCTGCTTGTGGCTGTCCAATTTTCCCAACACCATTTGTTGAAGAGACTGTCTTTTTTCCATTGGACATTCTTTTCTGCTTTGTTGAAGATTAGTTGACCATAGAGTTGAGGGTCCATTTCTGGGCTCTCTATTCTGTTGCACTGATCTATGTGTCTGTTTTTGTGCCAGTACCTTACTGTCTTGATGGTCACAGCTCTGTAATAGAGCTTGAAGTCTGGAATTGTGATGCCGCCAACTTTGGCTTTCTTTTTCAACATTCCTCTGGCTATTCTTTTCTGGTTCCATACACATTTTAGGATTATTTTTTTTCCATCTCTCCAAAAAAAGTTGATGGTATTTTGATAGGAATTGCATTAAATGTATAGATTGCTCTAGGTAGCGTAGACATTTTCACAATATTTGTCCTTCCAATCCATGAGCATGGTATATTTTTCCATTTCTTTGTGTCTTCTTCAATTTCCTCAATTGAGTATTCTCTGGTTTTCTGAGTATGGATTCTTTGCCTCTTTGGTTAGATTTATTCCTTGGTATCTTATAGTTTTGGGTGCAATTATAAATGGGATTGACTCCTTAATTTCTCTTTCTTCTGTCTTGTTGTTGGTGTATAAAAATGCAATGATTTCTGTGCATTGATTTTATATCCCGATACTTTACTAAATTCCTGTATGAGTTCTAGCAGTTTTGGAGTGGAGTCTTTTGGGTTTTCCACATAAAGTATCATATCATCTGCAAAGAGTGAGAATTTGACTTCTTTGCTAATTCAGATGCCTTTTGTTTCTTTTTGTTGTCTGATTGCTGAGGCTAGGACTTCTAGTACTATGTTGAATAGCAGTGGTGATAGTGGACAGCCCTGCTGTGTTCGTGACCTTCGCGGAAAAGCTCCCAGTTTTTCCCCATTGAGAATGATATTCGCTGTGGGGTTTTCACAGATGGATTTTATGATATTAAGGTTTGTTTTATGGTATTAAGGTTTATTAAGAGTTTTAATCAAGAAAGGATGCAGACTTTGTCAAATGCCTCTTCTGCATCTACTGAGAGTATCAAATCTTTCTTCTTCTTTCTTTTATTAGTGTATTGTATCACATTCATTGATTTGCAGATGTTGAAACAACCTTGCAGCCCAGGAATAAATCCCACTTGGTTGTGGTGAATAATCCTTCTAATGTACTGTTAAATCCTATTAGCTAGTATTTTGGTGAGAATTTTTACATCCATGTTCACCAGGGATATTGGTCTGTAATTCTCCTTTTTGGTAGGGTCTTGTCTGGTTTTGATAATGCTGGCCTGATAAAATGAGTTTGGAATTTTCCTTCCATTTCTGTTTTTTGGAACAGTTTCAGGAGAATAGATATTAATTTTTTTTAGAAGTCTTAAATGTGAGACCTTTTTTTTTAAAAAAAAAAGATTTATTTATTTATTTGTCAGAGAGGAAGAGAGCACAAGGAGGCAGAGAGGCAAGCACAGGGAGAGGGAGAAGTAGGCTTTCCACTGAGCAGGGAGCCTGACATGGGGCTTGATCCCAGGACCCTAGGATCATGACCTGAGCTGAAGGCAGCTGCTTAATGAATGAGCCACCCAGGCACCCTGTTATTAATTATTCTTTAAATGTTTGATAGAATACTACTGGGAAGCCATCTGGCCTTGGGCTCTTGTTTGTTGGGACATTTTTGATGACTGCTTGACCTATTTTTATTGATTTTGAGGGGGATTCTCTGTGCCTTCTGGATTTTGATGCCTGTTTCCTTTCCTGATTAAGGGAAGTTCTCTGCTATAATTTGCTCCAATATAGCTTCTGCCCCCCTCTCTCCTTCTTTTTCTTCTGGGATCCTAATTATTCTAATATTGTTTCATTTTATGGTATCACTTATCTCTCGAATTCTCCCCTTGTGATCCAGTAGCTCAACCTGGTGACGTACGTGCCCGACCCTGGGAAAGTGTGATGTGGATGTTCTTCTCTAGTGAGCCCCGGTTTTTCCCACCGTCCGTGCACTATGGAGCTGGACTGCCCCAGGTCCAGGCTTTGCTCTGCTGGCCTCCAGCTGTGGGAACTGGGACAAGTCACCCAACCTCTCCAAGTCTCAGTTTCCCCTTCTGTAAAATGGGGTTAATAATATTTGCTGAAAGGGCTGTCATGAGTCTTCAGTGAGCCAGGCTTCCAACAGCCCTGGTTCATGGTAAACCTGGGGGCTGGGGGTTTTTACTATTTCTTTCGAGGGCCTGCTAAAGCTAGGGAAGTGTTTCCTCTGCTTTGGTGACACTGGATGGTCTGACTCATTGCTCTTTGCTTTCATTCCTCCATGTCTCTGCTTCTTTGCCATTCCCCGTTTTTTTCCCTCCTGGGTAGGTGCTGGCCTCGCCCTCAAGATCTAGCTCAGCTGTGACCCCTTCTGTGATACCTGAGCTGATCTCCCAGGGAGACCTGGCCTTCCCTTCCCCGTGTCCCATGGCTCTTTATTCTGTATAACCCACAGATGGTATTTGGCAAGTGGGTCTTTCACGTGGGTGTGCTGTGCCTTCAGGACGGTGTCTGCATTTTCACTTCTCTGGCCTGGATTGTCTTCTTGGGTGCTTGTAAATAGTACTTATGTTACTACCCTTGGTAACCAACACACAGCCCACCCTGGATCTCCAAGAACTCAAGCTTCAGGGACATGAAAAGGTGCTGGCTGGTGTCCTCCCTTCTCTGCCTCTGCTGTGGCACACAGGACAGGTGTGATGGGAGAGGGCAATGGGATTGGAATGGAGGGTCTGGGGAGTTGAAGCCCAGCACTCAGATTTCTGATTCTGTGACTCGCAGGCCCACACCAGACTCCTCATGGTCTGCTCTTACTCATATGGGAGCTGTGTGGCATCAGTTCTAAAAGTTGTCTGTTTGGTAAGGCTTTTCCCAGGAGCATGGAGATGTGCCTGTGTGTGGGTTGGTCCATTGGCTCTGAGATGTAATAGTGGAGGAGGCTCGGTTGTCTTGAACCAGGGCTGTGGCTGGGTCTCCAGGGCTGGGTAACCCTGCTGTTTGGTGCCTGCCCTTCCTCCTTCCCCTGGCCCAGTTTAGGGATTCATGGTCCTCCAAGGAAGGGGAGTGCCACCCTCACCCAGCACAGCCAGAGAGAAACTAGTATGTTCTTTAAAGCTACAGGCACGAACTATTGCCAGACTTCTCCTTGGTCCCACAGGGAGTCCTGTCTCATTGCCCAGGGTGTGGCCTGTTTACCCCCTGTGCAGCCTTGGCTTCTGCTGTCTATGCATCCCTTATCAGGGGGCCCATAGACCCTATAGACCCCTGACACTCAGATCTTTTGTCTTTCAAAATATTTATTTCAAGTATAAACTTATGTAATGTACTATATATGGGAAGACAATCCCATATAAGATAAGTAATAAACTTGTGGAACATAAGCACGTCCCTTCCGGAGGTGGTGGGGGTGCAGTGGGGCGGGTGGACCAGTGGCCCCCCCCTTTTTTTAATAAGCTCTGTGCCCAACACGGAACTTGAACTCACAGCCCTGAGATCAGGAGTCATATGCTTTACTGACTGAACCAGCTGGGTGCCCCAGTACTCATACTTTATCAATGTATGTGCATAGATCAGCTGTACTTCTTGACCAGTTCTTCCTGAGATGCGACCTGCTCACTTTTCACATAGTAAGCTTTGGTGATTTGGAACTGCACCCTCTGGAGACCAGGAGACAGCCTGGTTGGGGGACTTGGGCATCTCCCATTGCCTCTCTGGGCCTTGGTGTCCTTGTCTGTGGCATTAGGTTGTTGAATGGCTTCTTCTTCTTCTTCTTTTTTTTTTTTAAGATTTTATTTATTTATTTGTCAGAGAGAGAGAGAGCGAACGACAACAGGCAGACAGAGTGGCAGGCAGAGGCAGAGGGAGAAGCAGGCTCCCCGCCGAGCAAGGAGCCCGATGTGGGACTCGATCCCAGGACGCTGGGATCATGACCTGAACCGAAGGCAGCTGCTTAACCAACTGAGCCACCCAGGCGTCCCTTCTTCTTCTTTTAAAAGATTTTATTTATTTATGACAGAAAGGTCACAAGTAGGCAGAGAGGTAGGCGGGAGGTGGGGTGGGAAGCAAGCTCCCTACCTAGCAGAGAGCCCGATGCAGGGCTTGATCCCAGGACCCTGGGATCATGACCTGAGCCGAAGGCAGAGATTTAACCCACTGAGCCAACCAGGTGCCTCTGTTGAATGGGTTCTGATGGTTTCTCCCAGCGCTGCTGGTCTGTGTCCATGAATCCCAGGATGTGGTGGGCATGGTGGGGGTGGGGGTAGCCATTTTGCATCCCTGGAGAGTTTTGAGTCATCAGTGGTCCAGGGTTGGGTTCCAAATCCCTAGGAATCAGGAGTGCGCACAGGGATGGGACATGACAGCAAAGTCAACCCTGCCAGATGCTGCCAGGTGATCAGGAGCTGCTCCTTCCTAAGGGGCTCTTCAGGGGGAACATTTCTCTACCTGCTGCAACCTCTCATTCCCAAATCCTGTGCTCCCTTCTGTCCATCTGCTACCCTGCCAGCTCTGCTGGGCCCTGTTCTTCTCCCTTTCCACATCTGCCCCAGCACAGGATGGACATTAACCCCCTCACATCTGTGTCTGCCCCTTTGGGGCTTGCAATTAGGCCCTGTGCATGTGCTGAGGACTTGGCCCACACAGTGGCTGGGCCCTCCTGTCTCTGCCTCCCAGGCTTAGAGTCCAGAGTATACAGGCATCTGAGTTTCCCCCAATCTGAAGCTGCTCCTGCCCCTCTCCTCTACCCTCTGGCTTTCTGCCTTAGCCCTCTCCTCCCTGCCCACTCCTCCCCCGCTTTGATGGCAGCCTTGGCAACAGAGCGGTGGTGACCAGGTCTTCTGAAACCAGGCCCTGAGCTGACTGCCTCGTAGGCCTTATTCAGGCCACCGGGAAGGGGGCTGTAATTATACCATTTTACAGATGAGGAAGCTGAGGGGCACGGAGATGAAGTGACCTGACCAGGGTCACATAGCTAATTGGGGTAGAGCTAGAATTCAAATCCAGGCCTGTTGAACCATAAAGCCATTGCTTTTGATCCACTGTTCACACTGCCCACTTACCTGGCCCTCTCCTCCATCCAGCCAGCTGCCAGGCTGTCCTGCCAAGCCTGGACAGAACTTCTCGAATATGTTTCCAGCTGCAGGGATGCCCCAGCATGGCCGGCTGCTAGGATGAGGGCTATGTGATTGTGCCACAGGGCCTGGGGTCTCTATAGACAACAAGGCAGACTTCCCTGGACATGGACCTGCACCCTGCCTTCCCCCTCTGCCCATCCCTCCCCCTGGCCTGCCTTGCCCAGGGGCCACATAATTGTTTGCCACCATAAAAGCCATCTAAGCACACTAGTCATCAAGGAGTTGAGCCCAATTTTCTGAGTCCTGCTCAGGGAATAGGTGTTGGGAGTTAACTTGTCCATTCTGCAGATGAGAAAGCAGAGAAAGTAGAAAGACTTTCTCGTCAGGCCTCAAGCTAATTCTGGCTTCTAATTCCTCTTTCTTCTCAGCACGTCTGCTTCTTGTGCTGATTTCCCATAGGCTTTTTATGTTATCCCTATCGTTTATGCTCTAGTTAGCTATATAGGATGGGGAAATAGGAAAAGTTAGGGCTCAGACAATCTCTCCAAGTAAATGACAATGCAGGTACTTCTGAGTTCTGGAAGTGGAGACGGAGGACCTTGCAGGTGCGGGTAGTAAGGGAGCCCTCGTTGGCGTCTGAACCATAGTCTCAAAGCCAGAACTTGCACGCAGCCTGGGGCCCTGGGGGCACCAGAAGGCAGCCAGAGCAGAAAATAAGCAGCAGAAATGATAGATATGGAGCAGTTTCAGCCGTTTCTGTCTTCCTCCTTTTTAAAAACCGAGTTATCATTTACACACCATAAAATTCACCCTTTAAAGTGTATAATTTAATGCTGTTTTGTATTTTCACACAGTTGTGCCTCCATCACCTAGGTAGTTCCAGAATATTTTTATCCCCTCAGAAAGAAGCCCTGAATCCATTAGCCACCACTCCTTGCTCCTCCCCACTCCCCACCAGCCCCTGGCATCCACCAGTCTACTTTCTGTCTCTGGAGTTGCCTGTTCTGGACATTTCGTGTGAATAAGATCACACTGTATGGGCTTTTTGTGTCTGGCTTCTTTCCTGTAGCATCATGTTTTCGAGGTGCATTCACACTGTAGTCTGTCAGTACTTTGTTCTGTTTTATGGCGGAATACTATTCCATCCTGTGGCTAGGCTACATTTTGTTTCTCTGTTCATTACTGGGTCATTTCCACCTTTGGCTATTGTGAATGGTATGTCTCATTCCTTTCGGTTTGGTTTTCCTGGGAAGCTCTGTACAGAGGCCAGCAGTCTGCATTCCTCTAGTGAGGCTCTTTGGAAAGCCGGAGAAAACAGAGCCAGATATGGCTGGGTGGCTGGGGACCCGGTGGGGCGAGAGATGGAGACAGAGGGAGTTTGTAGGTTTGGGAGAACTTTCTGCCAGAAGGAGGCCTTCAAGCTGGCCCCAGAGCCATCTGCTGAGAGGTGGGTATTTTTCCTGTTGATTATTAACCGATTGTTATGATCCTGAGAATGGATCGCTGGGACTAGAACGGGTGCTCTTTTGAAATGCCAGAAATGTTTTCAAAGACATTAAACAGTGTTGGACCCTTCCTCGCTTCTTTCTCTCCACTTGGACATTAGATCATCATTTTAGAGGTTACAGTAACATTAAAGATGATAATAGTAATAATGACCTGTATTTTTGTAGGACCTTATGTTTTATTTCACAGCCATTACATTTAATTCCTCAGAACGTCATCGCCCCCATCTTGGCAGATGGAGGAAGTGGGACACGGAGAGATGAGATTACTTGCCCAAGGGCTCACAGTGGGGTAGCAGGTAGAGCCAGACCGGAACCCAGGAGTCTCTTGATCCCCAGCATAGGGCACTTTCATAGAAGTGGTGGGGAGATGACCTCAGAGGGTCTGGGTCTAGGCTTGTCTGGCTTGTCAGACTTGCCTAGGCTTGTGTCTGGCTTCTTTCCTGTCAGAGTCAGAGTGCGTCAGGGTCAGAGTGTGCCACAGCCTCCTGTGAGAATGGGGAATCAGTCTGGACGGAAGGAGCTAGAAGGCCTGGGTGCTGTAAGTAGGGCCCTCACCTGGGGAGGGGGGATGAATAGTCCCATCTGGGTGAGCCCTCCCCTGACTTTCTTAGCTTCCCCCACAGGCTCCTTGATCATTTCCTCTTGAGACCTGCATTTGGCTAAAGGCAGCTAAACCCACTCCCAGCTGCCTCAGGTTTGTCCATGCCTCTAGGGAAGGAATCCCAGAGCAGAGAACCTCAGTGTCACGTGGTTCTGGGGCAGAGAGATGCTGAGTGGGAGGCAACCCCACGACCCCCAGAGGCTGGAGGAGGCCCCTGACCACTTGTGTCTGCGTTTGCCACCTTTCTCTGAGCACAGTGTATGAGCTTCCTCTTCCCTCTTCTGCCTTCTCTTCGGTCCCCTTTTTCCCTCCTGTGGGTCCCTGTGTGGGTCTGGGGCCCACATCGTAGGATCTGTGTGTGAGCATTTGGCTGGCTTGGTCGGAAAGGCAGTTTCAGACTCAGTTCTGTGACCATGTCAAGATCACTGTGGTTCATAAGAAAGTTGTTATAAATAATAGTAAGGATACTGCCTCAAAACAACTAGACGTTTGTTGTCTCTGTTCTAGAGGCTAGAAGTCCAAGACCAAGTGAGCAGGACCTGCTCCTTCTGAAGCCTCTGGGGTAGATGCCTTCCTTGTGTCTTGAAGCTCCCAGTGGGGGCTGGTCACCCTTGGTGTCACTTTGGTCTCTGCCTCTGTTGTCAGCGGGTGTTCTCCTTGTGTGTCTGTGGCTTCACACGGCCGCCTTCGCCTCTCATAGGGACACCAAATTGAATTAAGGAACCATCCTAATGACCTCTTGGTCACATCTCCTAATAAGGACATATTCACCGGTTCTGGAAGTTAGGACCTCAGCATATCTTTTTGGGGGACACGAATTCAACCCATAACAGGCAGCTTTGGCATCTAGGAGCTGAGAATGGGGATGGAGGAGTGTGTCCTGTCCCCTCCCACAAGTGCCACTTGAAGCCATCGCTATACCAGGGCGGGGTTGGTTTGTGACCAAGGGCCTATGTGTACTCTGAGTTCTACTCTCTTTGAGGGCCCAGTCTTGCTTTCTGTCCATGCTGGCTTCCCATCCAGAGTCTTGGACAGAGCCCTAGAACAGGCATGAAGCCTCTAGCTACTGGTGCTCTTTCCTGCTTTGGCACCTTCCAGGCTCCAGACACCATTCAGGGAATCCTTCTGGCTGGAACACACCTCATGCCCTCACTGAATTGTCCTCACTGTTCCCTGGAGAGTGGTCCCAGGAGCTTATGCCAGCCTCCAGGGAAAACAGGCTGGTGCAGGGAAGTGAGGCTCAGCCCAGGAGGGGTTTGGTGCGGTGGCCCTTTGCCTGAGACTCAGGGGCCTTGGGTAATGACCATATCTGCTTTGGGCCCATGGGAGTGGACATCTTGCACCTTACAGAGAGAAGCAGACAGCATGACTCTGTATATGAGTGTCCCTAGACCAAGGACGGTAAAAACCTGCCAACATTGCCCTCCTCTAGGTCTGGTGTCCCTGGAGAGCCAGGACTGCAGTCAGGTGAGTGTGCCACAGCCTCCTGTAGACTTTGGGCAGGGAGTGTGCTTCCTGCCCCCTCCTTGTGTGCTTCTTCCTTCTTGGCTCCTAGCCCCTGGGGGATGAGGGGCTGCCCTCATCCATCCTCACCTCAGGGGACCTGAGGCTGGTGCCCTGGTCCCTGCTCATCCTTCCTCCCCTCCTTTTCCCCCATCCTGGCTCTCCAGGGGCTGGGTGCTTTGAGGAGGAGCCGTAGTTGCGTGGGGAATGGCATAGTAGCTGAAGGGGGCAAGCCTGTGCTGGGATCCAGCTCGGTGGGGTCCACGGGCAGGTGGGGGCCAGAGCAACTGGGCTGGACACCGCACTGGCCCAAGGCCAGAAATGGAAGGGGAATTGGTGGCTCCTGACTAAGAGGTAGAAGGAGCTTTCTTCATCCCTTTGCGTGTGAGTGTGTGCACATCTACATGTGCTGAGTCGTGGCCCTGCTGGTTCTTGTGCCAGTAATAGTCTGGCTCTGGAGGGGGGCACCTTCCTTCTCCTCTGCCCACCCCCTCAGAGTGAGACCTAGGTTCAGAAAGACACGAAGAGGGGCGCCTGGGTGGCTCAGTGGGTTAAAGCCGCTGTCTTCGGCTCGGGTCATGATCCCAGGGTCCTGGGATCGATCCCCGCATCGGGCTCTCTGTTCTGCGGACAGCCTGCTTCCTCCTCTCTCTCTCTGCCTCTCTGCCTACTTGTGATCTCTGTCTATCAAATAAATAAATAAAATCTTAAAAAAAAAAAAAGAAAGACATGAAGAAAAAGACAGATGGCGGATCAGAAAGGGGGTCTGGCGGGTCGAGGTTAATGGGGGTCATATGGATCCTGTACAAAGCCAGGTGTTCATGCAGCCTCTTTACCTGGTTGCCTAGAGGACAATGAGGCATGGCCCACTGCAGGGCTAGGTGAGAGTCATGTCAGGGTAGATAGGCCTGGCAGCACCTAGCCTGGTTTTCTTTTAGGTTGGGCTAAGGGATCGTAAACCCAGCCTGGGGTGGTGCCTGTCTCTCAGGCAAGGGCTTCTTCCGAAAGGCAGAGGGTGGGGCTCTGTAGGGAGGGTGGGGTTCTCTCATAAAGGAGGCCTGGGGTTGGGGCTCTCCTCCCTGTTAGCAAGATGTGGGCTGGAAAGTACAGAAGCATTCCCTTGAGGTGGCAGTGGGTGTCCTTTGGACATCGAGGTGGGACCCAGGTATCAGACTGACTCCACTTCAGGTTGGGGCTCTGGAAAAGGAAACAGTTGCAAAGTTGGAAGCCTTGGCGGCTCAGCCTGGTCTTGGGCTCTTAACACTGTTGCCCTTGCCTCTCCCTGCTGTCCCAGGAGACAGCCAGGGCATGTCTAGGACTCCAGAGCGCCTTGTCTGGGGTCCCCCAGGTTCTGTCTAGCTGGTCCCGTTGCATAACCAGTGCTCCAGAGCCTTATTTCCCTGCCAACATCCTGCCTGGTGATTGGACTGGAAACTAGCACTCCTTGGTCACCAGCAAGGGCCAGATGGAAAGTGGGGAATATGTGAGAGCAGTGAACTTGTTGCTGTCATGTTGTCATGGTGACACAACTCTGTTGAGCTGCTTCTCCATGGTCCTAGCCCACATGGGCTAAAATAAGTTCTACCTGAAGCTCACACAGCAGGCAGCCCCATCCTCCCAAGGTCAGCTCTCTGGCCATGGTGTGTGTGTGTGTGTGCGCGCGCGCACGTGCACACAGTCATAGGGGCAAAGGGGACATTTATACTCCTGTTCTGTCTCTCTTTCTTTGGTCCTAAATTCAAATGTATTTTGAATACCTCTATCAAATGTATAGCTGCATTTTATTAACCACTGTAATTTTGGCAAATGAAAATACTTGAAGATAAACAGTAACTGCTACAGTTTCAGGGCCTAATTATTTTCCACTATGTCATTGTGGTAAAACAGCTATGTTTATTTTGATGCCTTTCAATGTTTGTCCATGAGTCTGAGGCCTGTAGGTGTTGTGGGTCTTGTATGTCTTTAGAGTGGCAGTTCTCAAACTGCAGTGTACATTAGAGGGATTATAAACCCAGATTCCCAGGCCCCATTGCTGGAGACCCTGGTGTGTACCTGAGCATTTGCGTTTCTCACAGGTTCCTAGGTGATGCTGATGTGGCTGGTGCAGGGACCACACAGGGAATAGCCCCAGGGGGCTCAGTTGGTTAAGCCTCCAAGTCTTGATTTCGGCTTGGGTCATGATCTCAGGGTTGTGAGATTGAGCCCCAGGTCTGGCTCTGCACTCAGCAGGGAGTCTGCTTGAGATTCTCTCTCCCTCTTCCTTGTCCCCTCCCCCTGCTCACATGTGTGCATACATGTGCTCTCTTTCTCAAATAGATAAATAAATAATAAAATAGGGGCGCCTGGGTGGCTCAGTTGGTTGGGAATCTGTCTTCAGCTCGGGTCATAATCCCAGGGTCCTGGTATCAAACCCCGCATTGGGCTTCCTGCTCAGCAGGGAGTCTGCTTCTCCCTCTGCCTCCCCATTTCGTTCTTTCTCTCTCTCAAATTAATAACTAAAATCTTAAAAAAGTAAAATGAAAGGTATTTTCTGTCTATACTGGACTGTGCTAGGTTTTTTTTTTTTAAGATTTTATTTATTTATTTGAGAGAGAGCGTGCAAATGCACTAGCAGGGGTGGGGCAGAGGGTGAGGGGGAAGCAGACTCCCTGCTGAGCAGGGACTCCCCACATGGGGCTCCATCCCAGGACCCTGGGATCATGACCTGAGCTGAAGGCAGACACTTAACCTGATGAGCCACCCAGGCACCCCTGGGCTGTGTTAGGTTTTAAAACAAAACAAAACAAAACAAAAGTTTGCCACATTCCAGTAGAGAATTCACCCAAGTCTAGTTTTGCACAGTGTGTATTAGACCCCATCCCCATGCCTGGCTCCTGTCGGCAGAGAGAGGGAATGGCTCAGGCGGGCCCTCACTCACCTCTTCTGTGTTCTGTGGCCTCTTCACAGGAAGCAGGAGCTGGCCAACAGCTCGGATGTGACCTTCCCAGACCGGCCGCTGTCCCCTCCTCTCACGGCACCTCCCACCATGAAGGTAAGAGGCTTAGTTAGAGTTGGTAAGTAGGGAGGGGAAATGGCTGTCCCTTTGGCCCAGGCCCAGCTCCTACCGTCCAGTGGATGCCATGGAGTGCCCTGACAACCTCAGGAGGCAGTGTCCACCCGAGCTCACCAGTGTGGGAGGAACTATGACTGAGACTTGGGGGTGTCAGGGGCTGAAGGAGGCCTTGGGGAGCTGTGGGGCCCAGGCAGGAATGAGTACAGCCTGGTGTCTTCACTTGATCTTAGCCAAAAGGCTGAGAAGGGATTATAGCCTGGTGTCTTAGGGGGCTGCCTGGTGGCGGGGCTGTGGGTGGTACCTTCCTGGAACTTGGGTGACACTTGCATGCTGGTCTACCTGCCTCTGACTGACCCTCCTGGGGTGGCCCTGTCACCGCAATCCCTGTATGAGAGTTGCTCTGGAGCTTCTGGGGGTTAGTAATTCTTTCCTATTAGTACTTTATTCACAAGTCTCCTTCCTGGGAGACTACCTCCCAGAACCCCGGCCCTGACTGCTCATTCCTGAAGAGCAGTGCCCTCCCTGCACCATGCGTATCTCCCTTCAGCTCTCAGTCCCCCTGACAGGATAGTCACAGGGAGGACTTTGGCTCAGCCAGTATTCCCACCTAGGCAGCAGTGCATGATGGTTCTTCCCTCCATCCCTCCTTCTCATAGTTGGCCAGGTGAGGACTAGCTCTGAACAAGTCTGAGGACTTGCTTCCTGAGTCATCTGAGGGGACATCTAGTCCACCCTCCATCTCTGTCCTAGAGCTTTGCTATGAGATGACTCACAGGGAAATAATTACGCCTCTCTCTCCCCTCTTGCTCTCTCTTGCACCCCCACTCCCCTAACCTGATCTGTTGGAAAATGATCCCCCATAAAGGAAGTAGATAAAAGCCCCCTTTCTGTTATCATCCCACACTGAATGCCCACCACGCGGAGAGCTGTGTGATATGCATCAAGGGGGAATGTCATAGAATAACAGCCAGAGCCTGCCCTGGTTGGATTAGGAGTTCAGGAGTCGATGGGGTACAGGGCTGACTGTGGACAGCTCTGCCTTCCTTCTGGTGGGGTACCCATGGGCACTGAAAGGCAGAGCACCTCCATTAGCCTAATCCCAGTGCAGGCATCTGGGCTTTGTTTGCCCAGGGTGACGCTGACAAACACGTCACCATTCTCAGTTTCAGCCCCTTGGTCTGCAAAGTTGGTTGTGGGATGCTTGTCACTGTGCTTCTGGGTGGCGGAAGTTTGCAGGAAGAAACCTGGAAGTTTCCTAGGAGGAGTCACTGAGTTCTCTTGGCAGGCTTCCCTTACTCACATGCTCATTTAATTCATTCAATACCCAGTACTTGCTTGAATGTTGTATTAGTCAGGACTCTTGGTTACAAGTGATGGAAACATAACTCACTTTGGCTTAAGCATAAAACAGAATTTATTGCTTTGTGATGGCAAATATGGACTCTAGGCACGGCCGCATCTATGAGATCTGTCTCATTCCATCTGTCTTCTGTGTTGGTTTTGTTCTTTGTTAAGCTCTGTCTCCATGGTGGCAAGATGGTGACAGTAGCTCCTACCTGCTGAGTATTTTCAGTGGAAAGAAGAGTCTCTTTCCCACGGTCCCAAGTCCCACGGGACTTTCTAGCAAAAGTCCCAGGGAGGAAGCTGGAGGGCCTGGCGTAGGTCACCTGTCCAGTTCTGAAGCAGTCATTTCGGCGAGAGAGGTGGGGGCTCTGATTGGCCAGATCTGGGTCTCACGCCTGCCATCTAAGCCCAGAGAACTGAGAGTGGGAGTGGTTTCTCAAATGAACATTGAAGGGTCATTAGAAGAAGATGGGGGGATGGAGGCAGGGCGGACAAGGCCAAACAGTTTTCTACCACAGGTGCTGACCCTGTGCCAGGCCTGGTGAACAAGGCATCGTGGTCCCTGCCCTTCTGGAGCTTGTCATCTAGTTGGAGAAGGGGAGGTGAAAGTTGAAAAACTAATTTGAAGATGAAGGTTGGACAGTTAGGTGTGATGAACATTCCAAAGGAGAAGTACAGCCTAGCTCAGGGGCTATATAAGGGATGTGTGTGTGTGTGTGTGTGTGTGTGTGTGTGAATCGAGCCAAACCTTGGAGAAGGTCAGGCAGGACTTCTTAGAAAATGACGTGGAAGCTGAGCCCTGGGAGTTGAGTAGGACTTTGTTTGGCAAAGATGCTGTCAGGGTGGAGGAGACTGTTCTAGATGCTTGCTGCTCCAAGCGAGGCCAGGGGACCAGCAGGGCCTGCATCATGTGGGAATGCCTTAGAAGTGCAGAATCTGAGTGGATGGGTAAGCAGACATGTGCTGCAGGCTCTGTGAGCCCCCTGGAGCAGGAGAGAAGTGGCTGCGTGGGCAGAATGGGAAACCGGAAGGGCTAGAGCACCCACAGTTAGGGACAAAGAGGCAGACCCGTAGAAGTTTTCTTTTCTTTTTTATTTCTAAAAATTTAACCTGAGCACATTTTTTTAATGTGGAAGTATAGTTGACAGAATGTTGCGTTAGTTTCTGGTGTACAACATAGTGATCTGACAAGTGTGCACATTAGGCTCTGCTCACCACAAGTGTGGCTCCCATCTGTCCCCACACAATGCTGTCATAGCACCATTGACTATTCTTGATGCTGGGCCTTTCATCCCCGTGGCTTAGTCATTCCAGAACTGGAAGCCCGTGCCTCCTACTCCCCTTTACCCACTCTGCCCATCCCTTCCACCTAGACCCTTAGAAGTTTTGGTAAAGATTTTGGGCTTTATCCTGACTAAGGACATTGATGTCATTGAAGATTTTTGTCTGAGCAGTAGCCAGAGGACGGGACTTTCGGAAAATCACCCTGGTTCTCGGGTGGAGACTTTGTAGGAGAAGCAGAGGGAAGTGGGGGAGGGGTTGGGAGGTCACTGAGGGAGTCCGGAGCAGGGGTGGGGAGGAGACGATGGTGGCCTGACTCTGAGGGTTCTGTGGGGTTGTTTGGAAGTGGTCAGATCTCTGATTTCCCAGGAGGTAGATCGATGAGATGGGAGGATTTGGGGAGAGAGAGGAGGCAAGAGTGGCTCCGGGTTTGGAACAACTGGTAAATGGTGAAGCTGCTCTCTGAGATGGGGGGCCCCTGAGGGAGGATGAGGGCTGAAGGTGTACGTGCTGCGTTGCCCATGTTTGAGACACAAATGCTTAGTGTTTGGGGACCAGACTCAGAAGAGGGTCTGGACTGGAGGTAGTAATCTAGAGCCATTCTTCTAGAGGGGGGCATTAAAGCTTCGGGTGGAGGGCTGGACTGGGGCCAGTGAGCGCTCCAGGGAGAGTGTGGAGTGAGAAGGGGAGAGATTCCTGAGGTGGCGCCCTGGGGGCTCTCCCCTGGGGACTCTTCCTGGCAAAGGCTAATGTGGAGGAAGCTGGAGACTGGGTGGGAGGAGCATTCCACGAAGGAATATGTCAGCAGAGCAGAGAGGCCAGGTATGGGGGAGCATGCGTGGCCTGGCTGTGACTTGGGACAGTTCTGGGGAGGGAGGCATGGACAGCAGATAGGGGTGGGCTGAGGAGTGAGTGGAAATGTTGGAAGAAGGGAGCCACGAGGGTGCATGGATGTAAGAGGGAGGGGTACTGATCAGGAATCTGGAGCATAAGTAAGAGATTGTTAGTTAGTATTCTGATTCATTCAAAACATTATTTATGACTTGCACTGGGTGTCCGAGCTTACTCTGTTCTGGCCGGTACAGGGCCTGGAGGGCTTTTGGGGGTAAGGCTGGCCTGACTGGAACTCTGGCAGGCTCCAAACAGAGCGCTAACCTATCGGGTGGCTTTCCTGTCCAAAACCTCAAGGCCAAGGTCAGAGCAGCTGAGGACTCAGAGGAAGATATGATGGGTCACCTTGGAGGCTCACACTGGGGTTGGGACCCTTCTGTGGTTGGGGTTGGGGGTCAATGTGTGTGGGTGTGGGTGTACCTGGACTTAGGGGTCTCTTGATGACTGTTATGTGGGCTTGTTCTATGGCAAAGACTTAGCCTGTGGCCGTGGTTAAGAGGCTGTCTGTGGCTAGCCTGTTTTTTGTCCTTTGGCAAAGCATACTGACTCATACAGTTAAAACCACAGTCCTCCTGCGAGCCGGCTCATCACAGAGGGAGCTTTCCTTTCATGACTGTACTTCCCAAGCCCTGTTGCTGGCCATCCGACACTGCCCTGCACTGAGCTCCTCGAGGGCAGCAACTCTTCCGTTTTCTGCTGGTAGATGTTTCTGGCACGTGGACTGTCTGGGACATCCGGGTGGGAGGAACCTGTGACTGGTCTTCTACTTCTCTGGTTTTGCTTGAATCTCATATCTTGGTAGACAGACCCTCTGTGTCCGGGTAATACTTTTCTGAATTAAGCCCCCAGCCTTGTATTAAGATGCAGACTAAAACTGTTTCGCCTTTCCTCATCTGTCGTGGGGGGGTTTCTACCTGCGTGGACCTGGGCTTCCACTGGCAATGTTGGGCTCAGTCCTCTGCTTTGCTGAGCTCCCGAGCATCCCAGGTTATTAGTGCACACCGATATCTGAGACATCCAGGGTAGAAGCTAGCCTCTCTCCAGGGTCTCTGGCCTTGGGGGTTCTGTAGCATGGCCTCGCCGTACCCCCAGCATCTGGGCAGTGGGGGCAGTGCAGGCTTGGGGCAGCGCTGGCAGGCCTCCCCCTTGGGTGGATTAGCTTGGGAGTCATAGAATGTCAGGGAGGGATGAGTATTTCCTTTTATAGATAAATTGGATGGGAAATTGGACTCACCTAAGGTCCTCCTAAAGATAGTGGTACTCCCCCTTTGGTCAATACAGTAAGTTAAATTCTCATACCCAACTAGTTTTGGTAAAGTGCTCCTCTCATCCCACCTCTCACAGCCAGGACAGCCCTTCCTCTGGTTGCTTCTCCCACCAGAAAGGGATTGCAGCTCCCCCTGCTCCTGCCCCAAGAACCTCCTCAACCTGGACTTCTGCCCCTACTGAGCACCTGATGCTGCTGGTCTTTGCTTCTCCTCCTCCGCCTCTCTGCTGTTTGTGTTGTTCAGGGGGATTTTTTTTTTCCCTAATATGGAACTGAGAAAAAGCAACCAAAGAGATGCTAAGCAGATGGGCTGAATGAGAGCCCAGTTCCAGCCAGAACTCACACTGTGGATGGTGCACGGTGGGCTGGGAAAGGGGTTTGGGACTGTCTCCCTGGGAATGCTATGGATTGTTTCCAGGTCCGCATTTTTTATGATCTGGTTTTCATGCCCAGATGGATCAATAGGCATTTAGAAAGGGCCGCCTGTGTGTGCCTGGCATTGCACTGTGCTCTGTGGGGTCGAACTGAGGCCACAGTCCTCACCCCTCAAAGAGCCTGCTGTCTGCAGGGGGCCTTAACTGAGCAGGAGAAACCATATGGCTCAGCATGTGACAAGCCCAAATGTGTCATGTGGCTTTTCAGTGGGGTGGAGGGGAGTGAGGATGGTTTCCTGGGGAGGTGGGGTGGGATGGGCAGAAGGGCCCTGATGGCAAGCGCAGGGGTGGGCTAATCCCTGGGACTGACCGGAGACAACAACCTTCCTGGGCCTTGTGAAGTGAAGGGGTTGGGGTTGACCCTCCTGATTCTTACTCAGCTCACACTGGGTGTGCAGGGCATTTTGTTGAAGGTGACAGTGCTTGGACTTGTTCTGACCTTGACCTGGACTGTCACATTTGTCTCTGGATCCCCACCAGGCCTGTGGTGGCTTGGTCAGTTGGGAGGCGACCCTTGCTCAGTCTACTCCATCTTCTCTTGTGCGAGTCTGAGGGCAGCTCCCTCTTGGACCTTCTCTATTCTGCTTTGTGAGAGCCTGAGGGCAGTTCCTCTGAGACCTTCTCCATCTCCCTTTGTGAGAGCCTGAGGGCAGCTCCTCTGAGACCTTCTCTATCCCCCTTTGTTCTGAGGGCAGCTACCCTGAGACCTTCCGCATCCCCTTTGTGAGAGTCTGAGGGCAATCCCTCTCAGATTTCTTTCCAGAGGAAGGTAATGGGGCCTGGGGTTCTTGCTGTGGGGATGAGCCGTAAGTCTTGTTCCTTCACTGTCCCTTTGGTACTCTGCTCTCCATGACTCACTAATGCCCTTGAAACCCTCAGGGGTAGGTCAGGCAGGTATGTAAGTCTCCAGATGCTAGGGAAGAAAATGGAGTCTGAGGAGCTTGTTCTCTGCACCCTCTTCATTCCCTTTGGGCCTAACTGTGCGGTCTCCTCCTCCCACCCTCCCAGGCTCACCAGTTGCCCATCAGCCTCTCTTCCCCTGGGGTCGGGGCTGGACTTTCCTTTCCAGATTGTAGCTTATCCTCAGGCCTGATGCCAGCTCTCCATTTTGTTTCTAGTTCAGCCTCCTTTCTTCTGTCGGTGCTGGGAAGGGAGGCTGCCCCTTTCCGTCAGGGTTGAGTAGAGGTTATGTCAGCCCCCCTGAGATCTACCAGTTCTGTGTGGATGAGGTGAGGAGGTATTTGTGAGAAGGATATTGGGGGCCTTCTTGGGGCAGGAAGTGCTCAAGGACAAGGCAGGAAGGTTTGGTTCCCCCTCTTCAAGAAAGTCCCAGAGGGCAACATGAAAGTGAAGAAAAATATTTGTTCCCGCCTTACTGCCACTGCACAGGTTCTCTTGGTGATACTCTGTGGGCCCTGGGAGGGCCATCTCTGGACCCCCATTTATGTCTCCTGTCCAGATGTCATCCCCTTAGGAGCTACTTCCCAGGAGCTCGAGGGCAGTGCAGACATGAGGGAGGCCTTGCCTGGATTTGGGTCTGTGGGGGTGTACCTGGAAGGCTTTAAGAACATGGTGATGTCTACGTGTGCATCCCCTGCATGAAGCTGCCCCTCATGCGTGCATATCTGCACATGTGTGTGTCTTCCTTGTTTTTGTTCATGCTTCCAGGCCAACTAGCTTACACTTCTTGCAAATCACCTCAGGTGTAACTGCTTTTTAAAAAATTCAGTTACGGGATGCCTGGGTGGCTCAGTTGGTTCAGCGGCTGCCTTCGGCTCAGGTCATGATCCCAGCGTCCTGGGATCGAGTCCCACATCGGGCTCCTTGCTCCGCAGGGAGCCTGCTTCTCCCTCTGCCTACCACTCTGTCTGCCTGAGTTCATGTTCTCTCTCTAACAAATAAATAAATAAAATCTTAAAACAAATTCAGTTACATTCACATGCATAAGTCTCAACTGTATGCCTTCATTAATGGGTTCATTCATGTGACCCTACTCTGATTCAGGTGTAGGACATTCCTGTCTCCCCAGAGTGTTCCACTGTGTCCTTTTCTAATGAACTTCACCCCCACCCGCACTGCCCCTGCCACACAGAAACTGCTAGTGCTCTGTGTTTTTTTTTTTCCCCCACTCTTAATTTGCTTTGTCTGTTCTAGAATTTAATTTGAAAGGAGTCATGTAGTATGTATTCCTTTGTGTCCAGCTTGGCATAGTGTGTGTGGGATTTGCCTATGCTGCTGAGTGGGTTAGTGGCTTGTGCCTCTCTGTTGCCAGTGGGTGAATACACTGCAATTGGTTCATTCTCCTGTTGAGGGACATTTGGGTTATTTCCAGTTTTGGCTGTAATGACTAGCCAAATACTGGGAACAGCCTGATTTGTTTTGTGTTGATGTTTTTGTCTTTTGGAGATGTAATTTCATTTCACCTAGGTAAATATCTAGAGTGAAACTTCTGGGTCAATGGGTAGGTGAATTTTAACTTTATATGAAGCTGCCAATCACCGCATGACTGTACTGTTTCCCACTGCTGCCCACAATGGTGTGAGAAGGTTGACGGCTCCACAGTCTTTCTTTTTTTTTTTTAAGATTATTTATTTATTTATTTGTCAGAGAGAGTGAGCATAGGCAGACAGAGTGGCAGGCAGAGGCAGAGAGAGAAGCAGGCTCCCTGCCGAGCAAGGAGCCTGATGCGCGGGACTCGATCCCAGGACGCTGGGATCATGACCTGAGCCGAAGGCAGCCGCTTAACCAACTGAGCCACCCAGGCGTCCCAGACGGCTCCACAGTCTTGCCAACACTTGCCCTTGTCAGTCTGTGTCCTTTTAGCCACTTGAGTGGGCCTGGAGGGACATTTCATGGTGGTTTTCACTGACATTTTTCTGATGACTAATGATGTCGAGCAGTTCCTTACATGCTTGTTGACTATTTTATAGTTCTTTTGCCCCTCCTTCCCCTTTAAAATCAGCATCTTCTTGTAGGCCTTCTTTACATTGTCTGGATACAAATTCATCCTTTTTTTTTTTTTTTAAAGATTTTATTTATTCATTTGATAGAGACACAGCAAGAGAACTGTGGGGAGCAAGCAGGGGGAGTGGGAGAGGGAGAAGCAGGCTCCCTGCTAAGCAGGGAGCCTGATGCGGGGCTCCATCCCAGGACCCTGCAATCATGACCTGAGCTGAAGGCAGACGCTTAACGACTGAGCCACCCAGGTGCCCCTAATTTATCCTTTTCTTTACAATGCCTTTGATGAGCAGAAGCTTTAGTTTGGTTGATTTCTAATTTTTCATTTTACATCTATTGCCTTCTCTGTCCTAAGAAGTCCGTGCTCACTCCAAATCACAAGGATTCCTTCCATGTTTTTTTTTCTAGAGGCTCTATAGTTTTAGCTGTGGGTCTACGATCCACTTCAATTTAGTTGCATATGGCGGACATAGGAATCCAGGTTCATTTATTCCTGTGTAGCTATCCGGTCACTGCAAAGGCTGTGAGTTGCTTTGGTGCTTTAGTCAGAAGTGCCCTGGCTGTAGAAGTGAGTTCGTGTGGGTATTTCTGTGAGCCACGGTGTTCCTCTAGGTGGGGGATGGCCCAGATGTGATTCCACTCTCCTGTCTCATGGTCAATAATGGCTCACAGCACTCCCTCCCTTGACTTCGGATGTGGTTTCAGAACCCTGGCCACCAAAGCACTGCAGGCCCCCACCGCCAGTCATTTGGAGTTGACATTTGTGATGGTTCACTTCTGGCAGCTCTGACTGAGATTGTCAGAAGGGGTTAAATTATTTGCTCGAGGTCTCCCAGCTGGTGAGTGTGGAGTCCGGATTTGGCCTCAATTCTGTTTGCGTGACTCTGGAGACTGTGCTCTCTTAAGCTCTACTCCACAGTCCTGGGTGTGAATCATCTAAGCACCTTACTTGATCTCCCTGACTCCTAATTTCTTCACCTGTAGTACAGGGACAGCGGCTGCCTTACCTGGAGGGGGGGTGTGTGAGGAGTAATGAGGTAACCTAGGAAGTAGCTAGCGGAGTCCCTAATGTATAGTAGGTGTCAATAATTAGTTGTGATAATAGATGATAATTTAAAAAAATATTTTGTTTTTAAGTAATCTCTACACCTGACATGGGGCTCAAACCCGCAGCCCCAAGACCAAGAGTCGCACCCTCCGTGGACTGAGCCAGCTGGGCACTCCTCATAGTTATGATAATTTTGACAATGATGATGTGGTTTTTACCCTTGAGAAACATGTAGTCAGGGCTTCTCTCCAGGGAACTGGAATCCACCAGCACAGAGGAGAGTCCCTCGTCTGCTCCCATGTAGCCTTGGGATCCTTAGTTTCTGAGCTGGAGGCATCAGAGGGGAGCTCTACTTCCTAGACATTGCCAACTGAAGCCTAAGCCACAGGCCTTGGCCTAGCCACGTGGACCACTTGGGTCTTGTTTTTTCTTTCCCATGTGTGTGGGGAATGGCTAGGCTTCCAGAATGCTTTCTTTGGGAGCCCTCTTCCCCTCTTCTTTGATTCTCCAGCCCATTCTGCCCTTCCTTCTGCCAGGCCACATGGTCTTCCCCACTGTGGAGGCTGATCCCATTCCTTTGACCTGGACTTGGACCCCTTTGGTGTTTTTTCTCAAAAAATGTGAAACAGTATTGAGTCATAGTTAAGAACACAGTTTCAGGAGCCTGTCTGCCTGAGCTTTCGGTTTTAACACTTCCTCACCGTGTAACTTCTCTGTGCCTCAGTTCCCTCACTGGTAGGATAGAGACATTAGAGAACGTGCTTTGTGTGGTTGTGATGGGGGCTGATTGAGATGATCTCTGTTGATCGTTTAGAACAAGGGCCTGTAGCATGTGCTGCAGAGATGTTAGTTGTTATGATTTCTCCATAGGATAGCAATACTTAGAGAAAAAGTCTAGAAGGAAATCTACCAATTTTTCTGTTCTTAGTGTAGTTTCTCCTCATTTCTTGCCCTGCTTGGTGCCCATAGTTGAGGTGCCTCTCCAGGTCTGATGGATTAAACTGAAATTGCATTTTGTATGATTGGTCCCACCTGAGCCCTGTGTCTCAGACGCCAAACCCTGCCTGACATATGTAGGCGACAGTGAGGGTATCGGAAAAAGGCCCAAATCAAGGGTCCTGCCTCTGGGGGAGGGGCCTTCAGGGAGGGAGCATCCCTCTGGATCATGTTCCCATAGTGGCACCAAGACCCTGGATTTTGGGATTGGACTAAGTGTAGACCTGGGCAGTTCAGGGCCTTGGAGAGCCCAGGGTTGGCTTTGGAATGCCTTTCATGATCTCTCTGTCCCTTTTGGGAGTGTCCTCCTTAATTCCTTTTGCCTGCAGCTAATATTAAAATGAGCCTCTACTTCTGGACAGGTCTTGTGCTCTGCTAATGCAGCTGGCTTTCTAGAATCTCCTTGGGGGCGCTCCCTTCCCTGCTCCAGCCCTAGTCATGCCACCTGCCTTTGAGGGCTTGACCAGCTGTCCTGCCCCCAACTTAGAGCCTGCCTCTATGACATCCCTGCTTATTTTGGGTCCTGACTCCTGTGATGAATGTGCGGGACAGAGCCCTGGGCCTGGGCCTGGAATTTAGGAACTGTGTGACACTGTGCAGTTCAGTGATCTATGAACTTCATTTTCCTCAGTTGTAGACTGAACCCCCCGCCCAGGAGCTCCCAGGGTTGCTGGGAGGATTACAGAAGGAAGTGTGTGAGCGAGGACTTCATAGCGCCCTGTGTGCATGTCACATATTTTGGCATGCGATGGATACTATTGGTTATTATCGTGGGCAGTGAGCTAAATGCTTGTGGGAGGTTTCATTGGTAATCCCCTTCTTCTTGTAGCTGCTGTAGATACGTCCTCACAGAGAGTGGCTGGGGAGGGGGTCCTGCCAGATGCCATGCACCGCCCTCCTCACCGGCTCGCATGCCTGTGTGTCCTTCACCTGATACTGCAGCCCAGTGTGTCCAATGCTGGGGAGTGGCACTGGATGGTGGGTTCTTTTTTGTTCCTGAAGAGATACTACCCGCACAGTTATGAGTCCAAGTAGGTACCTCCCATGTGTCCCCCTCCTTTTGGCTTCCCCTGCTGGACCCCTGGAACATTCTCTGCTCCTCACAGAGGGTGGAGCTGGAGTTTCAGGCCCTCATTTGGGGCTGCTGTAGCAACACCTGACAAGCTTGGTGGCAGGAAACAACAGAAATGGGCTCTTCTGCGTGGTGCTGGAGGCCAGAAGTCTGCCCTCAAGGTGCTGGTAGGGCTGTGCTCCCTCCAGAGGCACGAGAGGCGGGGGAGACATGCTTCTAGCGTTGGGTAGTTCCAGGCGTTTCCTTGGCTTGGGGCCTGTCTTCACGTGGCCTTCTCTTCTCCTTGGCTGTCTCTGCTCTGCAAGTCTTTTATAGGGACACTCGCCATTCGATTCAGGGCCTACCTGGGTAGTGTAGGGTGATTTCATCTTGAGATCCTTAAGTTAATTACCTCTGCAAAGACCCTTGTTTCCAAATAAGGTGACAGTCATAGGTTCCTGGGTGCCAGCATATCTTCTGGGGGGCTGCCATTTAGCCTGTGCGATAGGGTGTGGGTTGCCCTCTTCGGGATCTCCCGATGGGAACTTGTGAGGCCCAGAAACTCTGCCACCACCTGCTTGCCCCTGTGTGGTTGGAGGTCATTCAAGTGTGATGTGGGGGCGGGTGTTCTGGGGGCGGGGTGGGGAGAGACTGGCTCAGGGCGGTCCCAGCTCTGTCCTGAGGGGGCAGAGTGTGTTCTTGCTGCCATGGGGCCTGGTACGTTAGGGGTCCAGAGTAGGTGCTTTATAAATACTGAGTGGTCAGTGCTTAATAATGCTCATAATCCAGACTCGAGACTGTGGCACCGGACAGACAAAGCCCTGCATTTTCTTGGAGAATTTCCGTAAGAGCTTTCCGCAAGTAAATGACAAGCAGTGAAAACCAAACTATTTTTAATAAAATGATACATGCTTATTATAAAAAATTTGAGTTGTAAAGTACAAAGGAAGTAGGAAGAAAGCCCTAATAGTACTTCTGCTATCCAGACATATTCCTCCTTATCATTTGCTAAGTGTCTAGACATCTTGGCATCATCCACACAGATAGTGGTGTGAATACATGGGATCTCACTCTTTGTGCTCCTTTGTAATAAAAAGAGTTAAATTTGATTTTACTTGAGTTTAACTGGTGAGGAAAAAAAAATCAAGTAGCTCAGAAGGAATTGCTGAAGTTTAGGTAAAGGTTTCCTCTCTGTAAAAGATAGTAATTTCCAGAAGAGTCCTTTAAAGATGAGGTAAAAGACCAGGAAAAAAACGGCAAATCTTTGAGAGCAGACAGTATTATTATTATTTTGCTAAATTATTTCAACTTTGTAACATAGTGGTTAGCTCCTTGGAGGAGAGTGGTGTCCTGTGTGAACTTGGCCCCTCAGTGGGCGTGACACAGTCCTTTGGAGGGGAACTGCCGTGCCCTTAGCAGGAGGCTAGGGTCTCCTTCATGGAGGGAGGCTCTGGACCCCTGGCTTGGTTATATGTGGAAATCAGGCCTGTTTCAGGAGTGAATTGGGTCTGTTAGCAAATGAGGTGGGCTGAGCTGATTTGATTTGTCTGCAAGATAGACAAGTTTCTGAAATGTCAGATGTTAATATGATGGCTGGTTGGCACTGGAAAGCCAGGAGTGAGGGGTGGATGGCCGGGTGGTGTCATCTGTTGTAGAAGAGGAAAAGAGGTGGACTAAGGAGAAAGGAAAGAGGAAGTGGGGAGGGGAGAAGAGGCAAAGAGAGGGCAGGAGGCGAGAAGTGGGAGGAGGGAGAGGGAAGGTGGAAGGGCTGGGTTGCCTCCTCCAGGATTACCAGCTGCTGGGCCTAGCCCCAGTTTGCCCTCACCTAGGCTTCTTTTGACCAACATGATGTTAAAAGATTCATTTGAGTATCATTGGGAGGGACGTGTTCTCTCCAGCGACTATTTTCCTTATATCCTCCCTGGCGGCTGACCTCTGCCAGAAGTCCTGCTGCTGTTTCTAGAGCTCTCCCTTCCCATGGGCTGGTCCTGGTAGGTGGCCTGGGCTCAGAGGAGACCTGAATTGCATCTTACCCCAGAGATGCAGTGGGGCGCAGGATGATTCTGGGAGTCCAGCTGGATCTCCCTGTGACTCCCTGTCCAGAGTTTGGGGAAGTCCTTCTGTGGGTAGGAGAGTTAGGCCATGTGAGACAGGAGGTGGGAGCTGTGGCTTATTTATCTGTCTCCTCATATTTGGTGACCCTTGTGGAACTGGGAAGATATGATCGCTCCTCTTTGAGGGTGTGATGCCTACAGGGAGGCAGAAGCCCCAGAAGCTACCTCTGAGAGTGACCCAAGGTGGGACATGACCTCCACTAAGGACTCCAGTGGTCCCTGCTTGGGCATAGAGACAAGGACAGCCTGGGTAAATTCACAAAGTCAGGAAATCCTGGCATGATGCTGTCTCTGTCACTTACCCGTGAGGTAATGGATCTTGGTGTCTGCCCCAGTCAATCCTTCAGACACCAAAATAATGAAGCAGAAAGTAGGTTAAGAAACATAGTCCAAGGGGGGGGGAAAGAACCACAGTCCAGTCTGGGGAGCAAGAAGGTGGGTCTTCCAATGCTAGGAGGTTCTAGTAAGTGTCAGGGTTGGGCCTTGTCACCTAGCGAGCAAGGCTGACGCAGGGACCCAGAGTCCAAGGGCTGGCAGCATCTCAGGTTGTTGGACCAGCCTGAGTTGCCATGGACAGGCAGTGCCCCAGGCTTCTTTGCATGACTGGTTCTCTGCCACCTGTTTGGACAGCATTTCTTCTTGCTGCACGAGTCGCAGGCCCAGTGAAAGTCAGAAGTTAACACCTGGTTTCTTGGAGGTCAGCAAAGAGGTTCCAAGCAGGTATCAAAATAACAAAATAAAAGTTCATTCCAGACTGAATATGTGCCACAGAGCAGTTCAGTTTTGGGGAGCGGAGAGAGGTTACCCAGTCAGAGGCATGGTGCTAGAGTGTCAGAGCTCCTCCCTTCTGTCAAGTCTTATTGGACCGTTCCCATCAGGAGGTCTGTACTAGTTTCTTATAGCTGCTGAAACAAATACCACAAATTGGGTGGCTTAAGGCAATGCAGATTTATTGTCAAAATGTTAGAGGTGAGAAGTCTCACTGGATAAAATCAAGGTGTTGACAGGGCTCTGCTCCTTTGTCTTCAAAGGCAGTGGCATTGGCCAAGTCCTTCCCCCATTGCTGTCTCTTTGCTTCTCTCTCTTTGGCTTCCTAGTTATAAGGACTCTTGATTAAATTGGACACACCTGTATAATCTAGGATCCTCTTCACGTCTCAGGGTCGGCTGATTGAGCAAACTTAATCCCAGCTTTGACCCATTTCCCCTTTGCTGCCGTGTGACATTACATATTCATAGATTCTGAGGACAGAGACAAGAGCATCTTTTGGATGGGGACATTATTCAGCCTATGTCCAGGTCAGGCCCCCTCCATGGTTCAGTGGGAGATGTTAGGCTTTGTTAGACTTGAGTTTCTCGTCTGTCGGTTGGAGGATTTTTACCCATTCCTAAGGAAACCCTAGAAGTCCCCCCGCCCCACCTGGCACGCTACATCTTCCTCTTATGGGGTTCCGTGGTTCTGTGGCTGATTCTCAATCTGCCTGATTGCATTGCTTTGTAAGCCTGGGACCAATGTTATCATTTCAGATGTCCTCTCCTGACCATGGGTTTTGAAGGGTAGGCATGTCGTTTGTCCCAAAGCTTTTCCACAGAGAAAAGAAAGGCATACAACACTCACACTGTCCGTCTGGAGCTGAGATGTGACCTCGATTCTCTTGCCTTAGGTCAGCAAGTTGCTGACCTACCATCCAGGTGGAAGTGTTACCCCTCCATTGAGGGCAAAAAAGTGACATATGTGAGTATCACCCAGCCCTGACTTGAGGTTGTCCAGTGTTTTTGTGAAAGGAGCTGCCATTGCCTGCCTCCAACCACACACTGTACTCTTCCTCCCATTTAACCTACTTCTTCCCATCAGAGTGGTCTGCTCTGCGGCCCATGGGCCCAGGATTGTTTCAGGGAGAGGGAGGGAAGGTGTGGGAGGGAAGACAGGAGCTTCATTATGCTGCGCTTAGATAACCCTCCCCAGGTGACCTGACTGGCACGGAAAATCCCCCTCTCCGTCCCCCAGGTCAGATAGCGTTGCCTGGCTACAGGGCAGCCAGCAAAGCTCTGGCAGGGAGAGTAAACAGGAACACATGTTTAAAACTCAGTATCACTGGTAGTGCAAACACCCCGGCAGGGCCTTCCAGCTCACTGATAATCTCTGAATCTCCTTGATGCACGAGTGTGGGGGACGTTCTGCACCGAGACCCAGATGGTCTCTTCTGGGAATTGCCTATCAGCTGTTGTGAGGGACTGGGAGGGGGCGGGGAACTTATAGCTTCAGCCCCATGAGGACTATCACCCTGGTCACCTGGACGAGATTCCTGGGAGACCCCGGGGGTTTGGCCTGGACTCCTTGGCAGGATGGGGCTTCAAGGGCAGGAGCTGTTCTTATCCCATCCGGAGCCTTCGGTTTCAGCCTGGCCCATCTCAGGGCTCTGGGGCTACTGTTCAGATTCAGCCTTGGACTGCAGAGAGATCACTATGGTGGGCATGGGCCCCTGTGGACTGTAGATCAGCAAAAGTGGAAGGAGGGAGATCAAGGCCTTTGCTCTAGTCTGGGCAAAAAGTTGGAGGGAGCTTGAAACTGGGGTTGGTTGGCAGAGGTGATGGAGAGAAATGAGTGGATTTGAGTTATGTTGAAGAGGTTGAGACAACAGGATGTGTTGTTGGACTGGGTCGGGGAGGAGTCTAGATGTCTAGTTGTTCTAGATGAGACTTAAGCAATGGGTGGGTTTTGGTCCCATTTTTTTCTGAGATGGAAAGACTTGGAAAGTTTCTTGAGGAAGGTCAGGGGCTCTGTTTTGGACATGCTGAGTTTGAGATATTCATGAGACAGCAAAGTGGAAAAACCAAATATGCATTTGAAAAATGCTAATTTGGAGGTCCGAAGAGAGGTCCAGGTGAGAGACATTCATGTGAAGAGTCAACCTAGAGAAGATATTAAATGAAGGGGGACAGATAGGTAGCTTGGGAAGATAGCATAGATGGAAGTGAAAGGAGGAGCCCGTGAGAAGGGCTGAGCGAAAACCAGGAGAGCAGCTCCCTTGGGAAGCCCAGGGAGGGGACTGTTGAAGGGGGGTAGTGGTGCCGAGAGATGAGGTAGGGCAAAAATTCTTGGGCTTGGCAACGTGGAGGTCATCGGTGACCCTGAAAAGAGCAGTTTCAGGGGAGCTTTGGGGCCAGATTGGTTAGCAATGGACAGGAAGGCTATGTCACTCATCTGCAGAATTCCACAGAGCTAACCAGAGTGGCCAAGCGCAGCTGGAGATGGGGTCTCTTCTGTGCACGGTCAGACTGTCTTCGTGGCTAGGACCCCACGACTGTCCTGCCCTGAGAAGGCAGGGGGCTCCTTTTGCGACCAGGGTGCCCTGTCTTCTGGGGCGGAACAGATCCAGGGTGCCTGCTGGTGCCATGAGAGGATGGCCATAAGGGTGAACCCAAGCCTCGTAGGTTCAGCCAAAATCACAAATGCACCTTCCTTCTTCAGTAGACATGTCCTGTCCTTTAGGCCTGGGAGAGCAGGGTCATGGTTTCACCTCCTGATAGCCCTTTCAGACTGGTCACCTCCCGGGACTCCAGTTTACCTCTCCCTCTGGACAGTCATGGGGCCAAAGGAATTCCCAGTTCAGGAAAATGTGGCTATGCCTTGGGGTTAGGGCATATCACCTGCCCTTTGGGGAGCTGAAAGTGTCCTGGAGGTGTGTCTGGCTCTGCAAAAAGCCAGGGCTCTCTTTGGATAGATCTTTGGCAGTCGCCTGTCTCCTTTATCGGTCTGTATTGCAGGGAGTGACTTGGAGCCCTGATGTGGGTCTGGACCCTCCGTATGGCTCATCAGGCCCCCTTGTGGCCAGTACCGTCAACACCAGCCGCTATCCTGGGGCCAGGGCTGCTGGGGACTGGGGAGCAGCCAGCAGGGCAGACCTAGGGGGTCCTGTTTCCAGGAGCTGGGACCCCACCACTGTGTCCACTGCCTGTCTTGCCACTCAGGTGCTCCTGGAGACATCCACAGGGGAGACCAGGCCTAGGTAGGGGCCATGGTAGCCTCCTTGGTCCGAGTGAGTTTGTCTGCCATGGGCTTCCAGGTTTCCTCCATGGCAGGCTCATCTGCTGGGTTGCTTCTGCCCTGCCAAAGCCTCAGCCCGAGGTCTGGAAGGTGGCACAAGCCCTCTGAGCCAGGCGTCCGCACCACTCCCAACACAGCCGCTGGATGCTGGATGCTGGAATCTGGCAGGAAAGCAATTGGACTGTGAGAAAAAGGCTAAGAGCTTGTACTTGGTCCTCCTTCGCTCTGCACACCTCCTCTGTTGTCTGTCTGCTTTTAGGAGGTGACTGGGGGGCAGGCACCATCGAAACAGCAGCAGATACAGGCGGCAGATACCAGTGCGGCTGGCTGATGGTGCTCAACTTGGGCCCCCCTCCTCTTCCCCCTCCCAGCATCCCTGAGGACAGGGCGTGTGTGCTCATGTGTGTGTGTGAGGTGGGTAGCTGTGAATGTTTGGGCTGTTCTTTGTTGTCCTTCCCCGTGGGGGGCGGTGTCTGTTTGGGGGTGGCTGCTGTAGGAGGCTGCACAGGTGTGGTGTCTTTGTTGCTGAATGCTGCCCCCGAGCCAGGACAGCCAGGCCTGGGGTGAGAGGCCCCCCTGCAGCCCTGCCCCAGATCTTAAAAGGGCATGCCTTTGCCCCAGCACCCATTCATCAGCCTCAGCGGGCAAAAGTGGGCGGGGCAATCATGGCACTTGACACAGGGTTTACAGGAAAGAGCTGTTCAGTGTCAACGTCCCCATGTGGTTGTGTGTGTGTAATTAGGCTGTGGAGCTCCGGGCCTGACTGTTAGAATCACTTGGGGACTGAAGCATTTATTTGGGTAATCATTAACTGCAAGATGGGGAAGGGAAAGAGCATGCAATTTGCAGCTGTCCCCTTCTTACTGGTTAGCCACTGGCCAAACCACCCGAGGCTGCAGTGCCCCAGCCTTCCTGCTGCCATCTCCCTCTGGGGAGGGGACTGCTGCGTCTTTTAGGGGCCGCTGGGGCTGAGGTGGGAGGACTCCAGTGGCATCTCTAAGGCACACTGGGAGCATGAGCCTCCAAAATTACCCGTTTCCTATGCCTTCTTTTCTGACTTTGCCCTTCACTTGGCCAAGCCCAGCAGCCCAACATGTGGGGTTCTCAGGCTAGTGCACCAGCTGAGGACTTGCTGTGTGCTAGGAATGGGACTGTCTCCATCACGTCCCAGGACTCTTGTCCTAGATGGAGGAGATGTTAACAGGGAGAGCCCAGATAATTGAAATTCTGGCTTAGAGAATCTCTAGACCTTGCTGTTGTCACTTACTGATGTGCTGGTGTGGGCATGGGGTGTGTGGAGAGCTCTGTTTTCCTTCTTTGCCTCAGAGCAGAGTTTTATAGCTGGGAGCATCTTTTAGGCGGGAGGATGCTGGGCCAAATGCTGGGTCGTCGAGAGCGGGTGATAGGGCACCGGTGGTCTCTCTGGGGAGGGGAGAGCAGCCCCTGTAGACTCTGAATAAGTGTGGGAGCCGAGGCACAGAGCTAGGAGAGGCCTACCGAGAAGGTTGGTTGATCTGTGGTGTGTGTCTTGGGTTGTGCTGCTTCCTGCTTTAGATATGGTGTGAAGTTGTGTCCTTCCACTCAGTCTTGCCTGAAGCCTTTGGAGTGAGTTGGGGAGTGAGAATAGGAGGAATCGTTATTTTGGAGACAAGTAGCTGAGTATGTTCATGGCTCCCTGAGGTTGTCTAGATCACTAACAGGGCAGTGATACTCCCAAGGGAGGGCAGGGGGCTGCTCCTGAGATAAAGGAAGGGGAGCAGGGTCTGCTGGGGAGGGCGCAGGTCCCATGTCTGGGTATGATGGGGCTGGATTCTCTCTGAATGGGCAAACCAGGGGCAGCCTCTTCAGCCCCCTTTCCCTCCCAGGCAGGGGGTCAAGGCCAGGATTGGGGGAGGAGGCTAGTTGGCACCAAGGTCAGTAGTGCCTGGGCCTTTAAACTCCTTGTTGGAGGTAGAGGCGGGGAAGTAGGGTATGGAAGGCTTCTGCTGCCCTCGCTGCAGACCCAGTGTCCGGATGTGCTGGACAGCGTGGTTGCAGTACCCACTCCCAGAGAGCCAGCAGGAGAGCATGCAGGACAGAGGGGAGACCAGGGCAAGGGGAAGGAAGCCTAATGGGACAGGGTGAGTGGGAAGGTGCCCTGGCTTATGCAGGAAACTTGCCTGGGGAACAAAGATCACTAAGAAGTCGTAGAGGGAGGGAGCCATGCCTCTGACACTCAGCCAGACACCCACCCCCAGTGCCAGTTAGGAGAGAGGACAGCCATGGAGTGTGGGACACTTTGCATTTCAGGGACAAGAAGGCTTGAGGGGAAGCAGAGATTTTCTTGGAGGCCAACACAGCCCTTTTCTTTAGGGTTGTTTTATTTCTTATTCCTGGATAGACAGGAGCAGGGGGACACAGTATGGCCACTGGTGAGACCTGAGCCAGGCTACCCCCATCACTTTCCTGCCTGCAGGCTTTTGTTCAAGCTGCTGCCTAAGGCCCTGGCTCACCCTGGTGGATGGCCTCTAACTTGATGACCCCATGAGACTTACAGAGCTGTTTCTCCAGTCACCATTGGGAGGCTTGGATCTGAAGCTGAGCCCACCTTTATTTGGAAGCCTGCAAGTTTCAGGCCACAGACTGGATCAGATCCCAAAAGCCTGGCTTGGAGAGTCTCTGCTGTGTAGACTCTATGATTCCTTAATCAGTGCTGGCCTGGGAACAAGTGTTACACCCTTGTTCCAAGGTAGGGACATCTTGGAAGCAGGAACCTTGGTTGTTTCCTAGAAGGTGGGGGCTGGATTATCCAAAGGCTGTGCCTCTTACAAACATCCCCAGGGTCTGGCCTTGGACATAACCATGGATGATGTCCACCTTCTACCTTTCATCTTCAACCAACTTTAGTTGGAACACCGCTTTACAGTTTATGAAGCTTTTTTTTTTTTCAGTTTCAATTTTTTAAAAATTTAATTTAATTCTTTTTTCAGCATTCCAGAATTCATTGTTTATGCACCACATCCAGTGCTCCATACAATACATGCCCTCTATAATACCCACCAGTCTCTCATGGTTCGTCTCCCTCTCTGGTTTCCCCCAACTCACTTCTCTTCTCCATCTCCTAATGTCTTCTGTGTTATTCCTTATGCTCCATAAGTAAGTGAAACCATATGATAATTGACACTCTCTGTATGAAGCATTTTCTTGAATGCTTCTGGTTATCACAACTACCCTGAAGGGAAGAGTTCTCTTCCCCAATTTATAGATGAGAAAATTAAGTCTTAGGTACACGGAGCACTCCCCTTAGCCAGCTGGAAGACATAGCCTCGAGGCTTGCGATTTCTAGTTCAGTATTCTTTCTACTACCCCGAGAAATAATTACTGAGTACAAATAATTACCAAGTAGCTACCACTATATTTCATCGCTTTGAGATACATGTTTTCCCTCTCATTGAACATCTCTGAGATCAGGCTGCATCTCATTAGCGATATGGGCCCCAGTTTGTAATTGGCCGTATTTTTGCCTTGTTAGTGATAAATAAGATAGTGTGTATCTTACAGTGGAGGCCATTTTAGGTTTGAAGAAATCTGGCATGTGTAGACATAGCTTCTATGTGCTAAGAGTTTTTACTTTTTTTATTTTATTTTTTTAAAGATTTTATTTATTTATTTGACAGACAGAGATCACAAGTAGGCAGAGAGGCAGGCAGAGAGAGAGCGGGGAGGAAGCAGGCTCCCTGCTGAGCAGAGAGCCCGATGCAGGGCTCGATCCCAGGACCCTGGGATCATGACCTGAGCCGAAGGCAGACGCTTAGCTGACTGAGCTGCCCAGGCGCCCCCTGGAGTTTTTAATTTAGAGGAAAGAGCAGACAGTCCTAGCCATTAAGAGGAAACAGAATATGGTATGCATCCAAATCAAGTCAGGTGCTTTGGGTATTTGGGCTGAGGGTTTCAGAAGGATTTTAGGGAAGAATAGGCAGGCTTGGGACCCTGGGCATCCTGCCTCTTGTGCACCCAGCAGCTGATCCAAACAGTGCAGCCAGGCCCTGTTAGTGTGGTGGTTCCAAACTTAGACTCCGGAGGCTGTATTTGTTTTGCCAGTGCTGCCTGTTGTCCTAGTTCTTGAATTCTGTTGGCCTCAGTTTCCACAAATGTGGAGTGGGCATAGTAATAGTGACTGCCTCATGGATGGTCATGAGGGTCCCAGTCGAGGGCCTGGCATGTGTCAGGAGAGCTTAGTGCATGTCAGCTGCTCCTGTCATGAAATTAATTCCATAAATTTGATGGATGTAGAGTAGATGTTTGTTGCCTAGTTGCTGTCCTTGGGTTAGACGCCACACACTTGTCATCTCATTTCCTCTTCAGGTGCACCCAGGAAGGGAGGTGGGGGGATCACTCTTCCAGTTTTACAAATGAAGAAAGTGGGGCCCCAGGTCACCCAGCTGGCCTGTGGCTGGGCTGGGATCTGGATGCTGGCCTGCCTGGATCCTACCCTGCTGCTCTTTTTATTGGACCACAGCTGCTGGCGGCAAGAAGTTCCAGGCAGGGAGGGAAACCCTGCTGGTCCAGGTGAACTTGCTACAGGCAAGATATTTTATAATCAAATTATTACTGTCAGGCATTCTAAATAGCAGTTTTGCTGGTGTAAAAGGAAGAGCGGTCTCATTTCAGAGGCATGGGACGCTAATATGACAGAGGGGAGATTTGCTCAGGTCTTAATCTCCGCTCCCCACCTCCCACTGGTCAGTGGGCAGTTTTGTCCCCACCAGAATGGCTTCTTGGCTCCCTGGCCCTCCTTCCTTCTCCTCTGTGTGGCTGTCCTCCAGACTCATTATGTTGGCCGGTGGGCCCACCCCACCCGCGTGCCAGTGGGTGGTCCTGCTGCCACAGGCACTCATGACCCTGCCAGGGGGTGTGGGCCTCCTTACCCAAGCCTCCTTCTTGCCCTCTTGAGTTTAGCAAAGGTAGATATACTGATCTTCCGCCCACCTTGCCCCTCCTTCCTCTCCATTTCCTCTACTGCAACCCCTCTCATCTGAAGCATTTGGCTCTGTTCCCAACAGGCTCTGTGACCCTAAGCAGGTCAGTTAGCCTCTCTGAGCTTCATTTCCCAACTCCTCCCCAGCTGGATTATCATAAGGGTTAAATGGGGGGTAGTGGGAATGGATCCTAGGCCTGGATATTGACTTCTGTTCTACCATGGTATATCCTTAGGTGCAGGACGTGATTTTCTTGTATCTCTGTGGTCTTACCTGCAAAATGGGGACAGTAACCCCTTTCCGCAAAGTCATTCCTTTGTAGCACAGCTGTGCCTTCTCCTCTGTGCATCCTTGCAGGGGTTGGGGTCGGCTCATCCCTGTTACTACTCCTCTTTTACTGTGTTGTAATTATTGGCTTAGGTGATTGTCTTAGTCACTAGATGGAACTCAGTTCCTTTCTTCCGTTATTCATTCAGCAAGTGTTTTTGTTTTTTTTTTTAAGATTTTATTTGCTTAATTGACAGACAGAGATCACCAGTAGGCAGAGAGGCAGGCAGAGAGAGAGAGGGAAGCAGGCTCCCCACTGAGCAAAGAGCCTGATTCGGGACTCAATCTCAGGGCCCCGAGATCATGACCTGAGCCAAAGGCAGAGGCTTTAACCCATTGAGCCACCCAGGCACCCCATTCAGCAAGTGTTGATTGAGCACCTGTGTGCCAGGCGCTGATGTGCCAGATGAAGTGGAGGGAACAAACAAGAACTTACAACACACAGAGAGAAGTGATTCCATAGGGCATAGGGAGGAGGGGAGGCCAGGAAGGCCTCCGAGAGAGGGTGATTTGCAAGCTAAAGCCTAAAGTGCAAGTAGGAGTCAACCAGATCAGAGAGGGACAGAGGCTGGTCTTCTCTGGGTCTCCTGCCTCAAGCCAGGGCTTGGCTCAGGGTGGATTAGTTCCCTGTCTCTCTCCTTCCTAAATGCCAGCTGCCTCTGAATGCATTTCTGTGCAGAGGCAAGGGGTGGACCACAAGGCTTTCTGGGCCCTGGGGTGCTGTGGCAGGGGGGTTGCGAGCCAGGGGAGTGGGACTGCAGAGGTAGGCATGGCAGGGGTGGGGTAGGGGCTCCACAAAGTGACTCATTGGCTCTAACTGAATAGGAATGCAGGTGAACCAGAAGCAAGTGTGGCAGGGAACAGGGAAGAGATTGAGGATACCAGAGCCTTACTCTGGGTACCTTTGCCCAGGGGCAGGGAGGCCAGTTTTCGATCAGAATTTTATTTTATTTTATTTTTTAATTTTATTTATTTATTTGACAGAGAGAGAGAGAGAGAGAGAGAGAGAGATCACAAGTAGGCAGAGAGGCAGGCAGAGAGAGAGGAGGAAGCAGGCTCCCTGCTGAGCAGAGAGCCTGATGTGGGGCTCGATCCCAGAACCCTGGGACCACGACCTGAGCCGAAGGCAGAGGCTTTAACCCACTGAGCCACCCAGGTGCCCTCAATCAGAATTTTAAAGTTGGAAGGGACACTGTCACTGTTCTCTGCAGCCAGGGCTGACCCCTAGCACATGGCTCCTATGACTGTGTGCAGTGGCCCAGTCCATGTCCTAGAACTCTGCCCTTTTTCCTCTATGACTTCCCCTACGACTTCCAGTGTCAGTCCGTTCCGTGGACCCATGCCCAGGCCTTTGCTGACTTCAATTGAGCTGTCCTCCTCCAGCCTCTGAGGGCATTTCCTGGCCTTTGTTCACCCGTGGCTGCTGTTGGGCTCTCTGGAGCTCAAGCAGTAGCAGGATGGTGTGCAGGACTGGGGAGAGGAGATGGGCCGTGCGCCTCGTGGTGGGCTGGGTCAGAGGGGGGAAAGCAGAGACAAGATTGGGTCCTTGGGTGTGGTGGAGCAGGTGGTGGGGTACCTTTCATACCACCAGCTAAAAGGCTGAGGGTCTTTGAGTTTTGCCCTCTACTAGACACATTCTATACACCATATCCTGTTCTAAAGCACCTTGCAAAGTGGGTCAGATCTCCCCATTTACAGACAGGGAAACTAAGGCTCAGAGACTGAGTGACCAGCTCACACAGCTTGTGAACAATAGAGCCACGAGTTAAACCCTTGTCCTCTACCAGTAAAGCTGGGGCTATTTCCACCATACCACACTGGCTCTTTTTGGGAGGGATTTAAAAAAAAATTTACTCCTTTCCTTCTGAGCCAGGGACATTGCTTTCTGCCCAAAGCTGGAGTGGGATTGAGGGTTGTGGATGGGTATTGAACATAATGTGTTTATTAGTGTTAGAGAGAAACTCTGAGACCAGGGTGAGCCCTGGGCTGAGCTCCGGGACCTGGCTCCTTGCTCCCCACACTTGTGCTCCTGTTAATAGCACAGCACTCTGGGGGCGCCTGGGAGGCTCAGTCGTTAAGCGTCTGCCTTCGGCTCAGGTCATGATCCCAGGGTCCTGGTATCAAGCCCCGAATTGGCTCCCTGCTCAACGGGAAGCCTGCTTCTCCCTCTCCCACTCCCCCTGCTGTGTTCGCTCTCTTGCTGTGTCTCTCTCTGTCAAATAATAAATAAAATCTTGAAAAAAAAAAAAAAAAGCCCCGGCACTCTGGTGCCTCTGGGCCCTGAGCTGTTGAAGCCACATGTGTTTCTCCAAGCCATTTTCTTTATTTATTTTTAATTTTTCTTATGGGATAGCCACAGGACATGAGGACCGCTCTCCTTTTTAAAAAGCACGTTAAAAAATTTTTTTTAAACCAAAATAATACATGTAATGATTCTAAAAAAAGAACCCCCAGGCTGTTCATGAAATAAACCAGTTCACCATGCCCGACCCTCCTCCCATAAGCCCAACCTGGAAAGGAGCCACTTCTTACTCTTCCCGGTGTTTTTTCAGAGTTTTTTCAGACCTTCGGGTAGGATGGTTCAGGATCTGGGAGGCCCATGAGAATGCCTTTAAAGATGCAGGCCCCTGCTTGCTTGCTTTAGCTTTGTCCTTATTCTCTTATATATTGGGCCTTCCAGCTCACAGATAGGAACATTGGGGCCCCAAGCACACAGGGTCCTGCCTTCCATCCCACCTCACAGGCCAGCAGCATGGAGAGCTCATGAAAGGACAGAAAGGACAGGAATGCTTCCTGTACCCCGACTTGCCTATGCCCCCAAGGGGGTCCCCTCTTAAATCCTGCTGGCGTTGTCTCTCTCTCCTGGGGGGTACTCCTTGCCCCGGGCTCCCAGGAAAACAGCATTGGCACAGGAGGGGGTCAAAGGTCAGGGCCAGTCAATGTGAAATAACAGCTCCGGGCGGACACCCAAATCCTGCAGTTCCTTGTTTGATCTTAAGGAAGTTGTTCAACGTCAGCAGCAGCCCAGCAGCTGGGGTGGGAGCAGCAACAGCTCCAGTGGTGCTCGAAGAGGCAGACCCCCGCCCCTCCCCGCCATCGACTTGCAGGGGAGGGCACTGGTGGAAGATGATGGATTTCTTAAAGAACATTCTGGTGAGTGTCCCCAGGCCATGGAGGAATGCCCATCCAGGCCCTGCTGCCCCGAGCGGGTGGGCAGGGGAGGAACCAGACTCCGTTCTCCTGTTGTCTGGCAGGGAGCCCCTGGTGGCTCTTGGCCTACTGTGGGGCAGGGAAACCACCTGTCATTGAGGGGGAAGGCGGAACAAAGATCAGGGACAGTGGGGGCCATGTGTGTGGAAGGAATTGCGGGAGGCCCTGACAGGATTGGGGACCAGAGCCTTTCTTCCCTGGCCTGGAGATCTGAAATAGGGTCCTGACATGGAACTGGGCAGAGTTCATCTCTGCATAACCCTGACAAGGCTTCTTGGCACTGTGCCAGAGCTGGAGGGGACCCACAGCTCACTGCAGGCTGTGTTGCCAGTGGGGTTGCCCAGGCGAGGGAGGGAGGGGCAACATCCTAGCTGGGCTGCTGCCTGGCTATGAACACTTGGAGCTGGCCAGGCCTGCCCTGGAGGTCCAGCCCTCTCTCCCCTTTGTGCCGTGGTGCCCTGAATGGCCATGGCAGGGGCTCTGCCTCCCGTTCCGGAGCCTTAGACTCAGAGCCATGCAGTTAGTGTGTATTTGGGAGTGGTGTGTGTGTGTGTGTGTGTGTGTCTGTGTGTGTGTGTGTCTGATGTTCCTGGCTAGCCTGTAGAGTCAAGGTCCTTTTCTGCCAAGCCAGATTGTTCTTGGGGGCTCAGTGATCCCCGAGTTCAGCTGTGCCAGGTCCTTTGTACCCTCCTAGGGAACATGGAAGGGCCTTGATTGACTGGGTGAGCTCGGGTCTGCTGAGCTCTTCGTCGCTCACAGACTTGTCTGCTGTAGATTGAGGTGGGCTGTGTTCTTTCCTTTCTTCCGCCTCCTTGGCTGTGTTACCCTCCTTCTCTAGGGGAGCTGAGGGTGACCATTTAGGGATGAGTATGGACAGTGTGGGACACTTCTTTGGGGGTGAGTGTAAAGGGTCCCCCAAATCTTAGGCTCTGCTGCCAGACAGGGGTTGAGCCTAGTGACCCTGTTACTAAACAGAAATGGCCTGACCCGTCCCCAGGTCTTGGCAGGGGTGTGGAGTGGTGTGTTGGAGGGTTTTAAGTTGGGTGCCAATGTCATTTGTTTTATCTTTCAGAAAGAAAGTGTGGCAGTCATTTGGGGAAACTGACGAGGGAGATGCTGGCGTAGAGGCCAGGAGCCTGGCGAGGAGGCAGCTGCCTGGTCCTGATGAGGGACAGGGAGACGTGGTGGAGGCAGGGCAGCTGCGGAGAAGCGCCTGGGCTTGGGATGTATTTTGGCAGTGGACTTGCAGGATGGGGGTTGGGGAGTGAGGAATAAAGAATCCAGTGATGGTGACTCTGGGGTTTTGTCCTGAGCATCAGGAATGGGTGGAGGAAGGTTTTTGAGGAAAAACATTAATGAGCGTTCTTTGGGGCCTTGTGAAGTCTGAGACGCCTGTCGGACGTGTGTGAGATGCAGAGGCGGCAAACCCAGGTAGATCTGGACTTGAGTCTAGGTTCTGCCTTTTCTGCGTGTTTACTCTGGGAGAGTTGCTTAATCACTCAGACCCTCCGGGGACAGACCCTCCAACCTCCCACCTCCTCCCGGGACACCTGCAAGGCTTATGTGGTACCATTTGTGAAGTGTCCGATTCAGTGCCTGGTACATCATGGGGGCCCAACAGAGGACACCTTGGGGCTTCCTAACACTTTGCTTCTGTCATCCCATTTTCCAGCTCAGGGACATTCATGAGCTTGCTGCTGTCCAGGGCAGAGGGTGCAACTTAGGTCTTCTGGGCTGATTTGGCTCATAGTTGTATTTTGTTTGGTCCGCATAGAGATTTCTAAAACTTTCAGTTGGCTAACAATGAATAAAAATTGGGAGAGTTCATATGCAAATTTGATTTCTGGCTCTTTTTTTTTTTTTTTTTTAAGAATTTGTTTATTTATTTGACAGAAAGAGCAGGGGGAGCAGCAGAGGGAGAGGGAGAAGCATACTCCCCACGGAGCAGGGAGCCTGATGCGGGGCTTGATCCCAGGAAACTAGGATCATGATCTGAGCCAAAGGCAGATGCTTAACCAACAGAGCCACCCAGGTGCCCCTGGCTTATCTTAAAAAGTTGAAAACTCTTGTGAACACTGAGCTTCCATTTCTGCAGGAAGCAGACACCAGCCAGCTGCCCCTTTTGGAAGGGCATGCATGCTGCAGCTCAACAATGGTTCACTCTGTTGGTGGGTGTTGAGATGAAATTTACAGAACATAAAGTTAATCATTTAAAAAGATTTTATTTATTTATTTGACAGACAGATATCACAAGTAGGCAGAGAGGCAGGCAGAGAGAGAGGAGGAAATAGGCTCCCTGCTGAGCAGAGAGCCTGATGCGGGGCTCGATCCCAGGACCCCGAGATCATGACCTGAGCCGAAGGCAGAGGCTTAACCCACTGAGCCACCCAGGTGCCCCAAGTTAATCATTTTATTTTTTTAAATTTTTTAAATTTTATTTATTTATTTTGACAGAGATCACAAGTAGGCAGAGAGGCAGGCAGAGAGAGAAGGGGAAGCAGGCTCCCCGCTGAGCAGAGAGCCCGATGTGGGGCTCGATCCCAGTACCCTGAGACTATGACCTGAGCTGAAGGCACAGGCTTTAACACACTGAGCCACCCAGGCGCCCCCCAAGTTAATACTTTTAAAGCAAACAATTCAGTGCATTTAGTCTGTTCACATTGTTGTGCAAGACCTACCTCCGTTTAGTTCAGGATTTTCATTAACCCCAGATGAAACTCCCTTAAGCAGTTACTCTCCATTTCCCCTCCCTCCAGCTCCTGGAAAAAACTAGTCTGCTTTCTGTCGCTCCGGATTTATCAATTCTGGAGCTCTGGATATTTCAGAGATATGGAACCATAGACTGTGACCTTCTGTATCTGGCAGCTTTCACTTAGCTTAAATGTTTCCAAGTTCATGTGTCAATGCTTCATTCCTTTTTGTGACTGAAGGATATTTCACCGTGTGGGAACGCTACAGTGTGTTCATCCTCTGTTGGTGGACATGGGGATTATTTCCATTTTCTGGCAGGTATGACTAGGGCTGCTGCTGCTGTACAAGTGAACAACTTTTGTGTATAAGTATCTGTTGATTACCTGTTTTCAGTCCTTTTCAGTCTATAGCTGGGGTAGAATTTCTGGGCCATATGGTAACACACTATATTTAACTTTTTATTTTTTTTTTAAAGGTTTTACTTATTTATTTGACAGACAGAGATCACACAAGTAGGCAGAGAGGCAGACAGAACGGGGAGGGGAGAAGCAGGCTCCTTGCTGAGCAGAGAGCCGGATGTGGGACTCCATCCCAGGACCCCGGGATCATGACCAGAGCTGAAGGCAGTGGCTTAACCCACTGAGCCACCCAGGCGTCCCTATATTTAACTTTTTTTTTTTTTTTTAAGATTTTATTTATTTATTTGTTAGAGAGAGAGAGCAAGCGAGCACAGGCAGACAGAGTGGTAGGCAGAGGCAGAGGGAGAAGCACGCTCCCTGCCAAGCAAGGAGCCCGATGTGGGACTCGATCCCAGGACGCTGGGATCATGACCTGAGCCGAAGGCAGCCGCTTAACCAACTGAGCCATCCAGGCGTCCCTATATTTAACTTTTTAAAAAAAGATTTATGTATTTATTTGAGAGAGAGAGAGAGAAAGAGAACACAGGCAGGGGGAGGGGTGGAGGGACAGGGAGAAGCTCAGCAGAGAGCCTGAAGTGGGGCTCCATCCCAGGACCCTGAGACTTTGACCTGAGCTAAGAGCAGACACTTAACTGACTGAACCACCCAGGCACCCTACATTTAATTTTTTGAGGAATCATCAAATTGTTTTCTATAGTGGCTACACCACTTTACATTCCTACCAGCAGTGCATGAGCCTTCCCATTTTTCTTCATGCTCACCAACACTGGTAATTTTCTCTATATATGTTTTTCTTTATAGCCAGCCAAGTAGAGGTAAAGTGGTATCTCACCATGGTTTTGATCTGCATTTCCCAGTGATTAATGATGTTGAGCATCTAGTGATTATTGTCCACTTGTATATCCTCTTTGGAGAAATGTCTGTTCAAGTCCTTTACCCACTTTTAAATTGGGCTGTTTGCCTTTTTGTTAAGTTATGAGGCTTTTTTTTTTTTCAAAGATTTTATTTATTTATTTGACAGAGAGAGAGAGAGAGTGATCACAAGTAGGCAGAGAGGCAGACAGAGAGAGAGAGAGAGAGGGAAGCAGGCTTGCTGCTGAGCAGAGAGCCTGATGAGGGGCTCAATCCCAGGACCCTGGGATCATGACCTGAGCTGAAGGCGGAGGCTTAACCTGAGCCACCCAGGTGCCCAAGTTATGAGTTTTTAAAAATATATTCTAGATACTAGGCTCTTATTAGATGCATGGTTTGCAAATATTTTCTCCCATTCTGTTGATTTCTTTTGATTTCTGTGGTACTATCCAATGAAGAACAAAAGGTTTTAATTTTAATGAAGGCCAATTTACCTCTATTTTCTTAATTAAAAAAAATAGTGTCATATCTAATAATCCATTGCCAAATCTAAGGTCATGAATATTTCCCCCTATGTTTTCTTCTTCTTTTTTTCTTAAAGATTTTATTTATTTAGAGCATGAGAGGCGGGAGGGTCAGAGAGAGAAGCAGACTTCTCTGCTCAGCAGGGAGCCTGATGCAAGACTCGATTCTGGGACTCCAGGATCATGGCCTGAGCCAAAGGCTGTTGCTTTAAGCAACTGAGCCACCCCCCCCCCCATGGTTTCTTCTAAGAGTTTTACAGTTTTAACTTTAGATTGTTGCTTTATTTTGAGTTAATTTTTGTTTATGGTATAAAGTATAGGAGTCCAACTTCATTCTTTTGCATGTGGGTATCCAGTGTTCCAGTACCATTTGTTGAAAAGACCATTCTCTCCCCATTGAGTGGTCATGGCATCCTTGTCCAAAGTCAGTTGGCCATAAATGTATGGGTGTCTGTCTGGACTCTCAATTCTATTCCATTGCTCTATGTGGCTATCTTATGCCAGTGCCACACTGCTTCAGTCGCTATAGTTTTGTAGTAAGTTTTGAGATTGGGAAGTGTGAGTTCTTTTTCAAGAATGTTTGGTTGATGCTCATCAAGAAAAATGGAAAAAGGATGCAAATAAATAAAATTAGAAATGAGAGAGGAGAAATAAAAATTAACACCACAGAAATAGAAAGAATTATAAGAGCATACTTTAAAAATTATGTGCCAGGGGGCCTGGGTGGCTCAGTTGGTTAAGCCTCCAATTTTTGGTTTCTGCTTAGGTCATTATCTTAGGCTCGTGAGATTAAGCCCTGCCTTGGGCTTCATATTCACAGTGGAGTCTGCTTGTCCCTCTTCCTGTGCTTCCCCACCTACCCTCTCTCTGTCTCTCTCTCTATCTCTCAACAGAGTATGAGTGGGGGGCAGGACAGAGGGAGAGGGAAAAGCAGACTCCCCATTGAGCTGGGAGCCCGATATGGGGCTCGATCCCAGGACTCTGGGATCAGGACCTCAGCCAAAGGCAGACACTTAACCAACTGAGCCACCCAAGAGCCCCTAAATGAACAAAATATTGGAAAAAATTATATGCCAGTAAACTGGACAACCTAGAAGAAATGCATAAATTCCTAGAAACATACAGTCTTCCAAAACTAAAGCAGGAAAAAATGGAGAATCTGAACAGACCAATCACAAGTAATGAAATTGAAGCAGTAACCAAAAAACTCCCTAAAAATAAAAGTCCATGACTGGATGGGTTTACTGGTGAATTTCACCAGACATTTAAAGAAGAGTTAGTACCTATTCTCCTCCAACTACTTCAAAAACTAGAAGAGGAGGTAAAGCTTCCAAATATAGTCTAGGAGGCCAGCATTACCCTGATACCAAAACCAGCCAAAGACACCACAAGAAAACTACAGGCCAGTATCCCTGATGAACACAGATATGGAAATCCTCAACAAAATATTAGCAAACTGCATACAATAATACATTAAAAAGAGCATTCACCACAATCAAGTGGGATTTATTCTGGAGATGCAAGGATAGTTAAGTAATCAATGTGGTATACCACAAAAAGGATAAAAATCATATAGTCATTTCAATAAAGGCAGAAAAAAACACTTGGCAAAATTCAACATCCATTCATGATAAAAACTCTTGAAAGTGGGGTTAGAGGGAACATACCTCAACATGATAAAGAAATATGAAAAATCCACAGCTGACATCATACTCAGTGGTGAAAAACCAAGAGCTTTCCTCTACAATCAGGAATAAGGCAAGGATGTCCACTCTTGACAGTTTTATTCAACACACTTATGGAAGTCCTAGCCATAGCAATCAGATAAGAAAAAGAAATAAGAGGCATCCAAACTGTTAAAGAAGTTAAACTGTCACTATTTGCAGATGACATGGTATTATGCATAGAAAATCCTAAAGACTCGGGGTGTCTGGGTGGCTCAGTCAGTTAAGCATCTGCCTTTGGCTCAGGTCATGATCCCAGGGTCCTGGGATTGAGCCCCACATTGGGCTCCCTGCTCAGTGGACAGCCTCCTTGTCCCTCTACCTCTGCCTGTGGCTCTGTCTACTTGTGTTCTCTATCTCCCTGTCAAATAAATAAATAAAATCTTTAAAAAAATCACTGTTGTATACCTGAAACTAATGTGACATTGGTGTGTCAGCTATACTCAGATTAAAGAATGTTTTGGCTGAATATTTTCCCTTGAGTGTCCAGATCAGCTTTAGGATCAGCTTTTCAATTTCTACAAAGAATCCAGCTGGGATTCTAATAGGGGTTTGGGTAGTATTTCTATCTGAAGAATACTGCATCTGCCAACCCACCAACAAAGGATGTCATACTATTTATTTAGGTCTTCTTTAATTTTTTTCATTGCTGTTTTGTACTTTTCAGTGTATAAGTGTTTTACCTCCTTGGTTAAATTGTACTAGGTTTTTAAAAATGCTATTGCAAGTGGAATGGTTTTCTTAATTTTCTTTTTAGATTTTTCATTGTTCATATATAAAAACAACTGATATTTGTTTGTTGATCTTATAGTCGGCAGTTTTACTGATGTCCTTTATTTGCTTTAGTAGTGTGTGTGTGTGTGTGTGTGTGTATTCTTTGGGTTTTCCTTTTTCAAAAATTATTTATTTATTTATTAGAGATAATAAATACTCGGATAATAAAAACTCGGATGGAGTGTGCAAGCAGGGGAGGGGCAGAGGGGAGAGAAAGGGATAGACAGAATTCCAAGCTGACTCCACACTGAGCACAGGGCCTAGCGTGGAGCTCTATCTCATGACCCTGAGATCATGATCTGAGCTGAAATTGAGAGTCAGATGCTTAACCAACTGAACCCCCCAGGCACCCTTGCATTTTTCTATGTGGGATCATGTCATCTTTAAACATACATAGTTTTATTTCTTCTTTTCCAATTTGGATGCCTTTTATTTCTTTCTCTTGCCCAGTTGCTTTGGCTAGAAATCTCAGCACCTTGAACAGTAGTGGTGAGAGTGGTGTCCTTATTTGGTTCCTGGTCTTATGGATATGTTTCAGTGTCATTGAGAATGAGTTGGGTTAAAAAAAAAAAAAGGCCTTTATCATATTGAGGAAATTCCTTTCTATTTTTATTTTTCTTTTATTTTTATTATTAGATTTTGTCAAGTGCTTTTTCTGAATTAGTTGAGATGATTGTGTGGGATTTTCCCCTCTTCATTCTATTAATACAATGTATTACATTGATTTTCTAATGTTGAACCAACTTTGCATTCCTGGGATAAATCCTACCTGGTCATGGCTTATGGCATGGTGTTCACTTTGGTTTGCTAGTATTTTGTTGAGGATTTTTTTTTTTTTAAGATTTTATTTATTTATTTGTCAGAGAGAGTGAGCACAGCCAGACAGAGTGGCAGGCAGAGGCAGAGGGAGAAGCAGGCTCCCTGCCAAGCAAGGAGCCCGATGTGGGACTCGATCCCAGGATGCTGGGATCATGACCTGAGCCGAAGGCAGTCGCTTAACCAACTGAGCCACCCAGGTGTCCCTTGTTGAGGATTTTTGCATCTATATCCATCAGGGATATTGGTCTGTAGTTCCTCTCCCTTGTAGTTTCTTTGTATGGTTTTGATAGTGCTGGCCTTGTAGGATGAGTTAGGAAGTGTTCTCTTCTATATTCTGGAAGAGTTTATGAAGGACTGGTGGTAATTTTTACTGAAGCGCTTGGCAGAATTTACCATGATGCCTTCTGATCTTGGACTTTGCTTTGTTGGGAGGCTTTTGATTATTGAATCAATCTCTCTTTTTTTTTTTAAAGATTTTATTTATTTATTTGTCAGAGAGAATGAGCACAGGCAGACAGATTGGCAGGCAGAGGCAGAGGGAGAAGCAGGCTCCCCGCCGAGCAAGGAGCCCGATGTGGGACTCGATCCCAGGACGCTGGGATCATGACCTGAGCCGAAGGCAGCTGCTTAACCAACTGAGCCACTCAGGCATCCCTTGAATCAATCTCTTTACTTATTGCTTCACTCTTATGTTACTTGCGTGGTATCTGTAGTCATTTGCATTTTTGAATCCTGTCTTAGAGATTTAAAGGAATTCTGCCTAATTTTAAGATGTCCTCTAAGAACCCGGCCATCTTCCCATTATTTTTGACACTGTTCAATCTCTGCTCTGGCCAGGTTGGTCCCTTTCATACACCACCTGCATTAAATACGATTAATTCCACAGGTTAGTGAAGTTCTCAGTGTGGTCCCTAGACCAGGAGTGTCACTATGACCTAGGAACTTGTCAGGAATGGAGAGTCTCTGGCTCAGCATTAGAAACTCAGAGTGGGGGGGGGGGTGGCTAGAAACCCGGCTTTCAACAAGCAGTCCAGGTGGTTCTGTTGTCATCATTGCCAGAGAAAATCAGGAGTGCTGTAGGCTCCTGGCCCAAGCTGACACAGTTAAAGCAGTGCCTGCAGATGTTAGCTCCAGAGGGATGGGGTCCAGTGTGAGTTGGTGGCATTGGTGACCAAAGAAGGGAAGGGGAGCAAGAAGGAAGGATGGGAGAGGAGTGGAAGGAGGCTTGCTTGGAACAGTCCCTGTATTGGGATGCAACTTATTGGAGGCCCCTGTTGGGGATGAGGTTTGCTCTCCGCGGGGATGTGTATAGTCTGTGGCCGAAGACAATGCTTATCAGGAGGAACACTGGCTGGGTGCAGCCAGACTCTCAGACCTGAGACTCAGCCTCCCTTCTCGCTTCATTCTCAGCTTGCTTGGCAGAGAGATCAGTCCGTCATTCAGCAGATGTTTCTTGAACATCTACTACGTGCCAGGCAATTCTAGGCCCAAGGACAGAGCAGTGAGCAAAATAAAGAGCCTGCCTGTGAGGACCTTTTGTTCTAATGCACTACTGTCTGCCTTCTCATGGGGAGCATTCCCAATGTTTTCCGCAGGCCTCGGGAGCTAGCCTGGTGGCCACCTGGCCCCCTTATCCTGCCTATGCCACGGATGGGGAGCCTCCGAGCCAGCAGCAGAGTTAGTGCAGTGAAGCTTGTGCTGTGGTTAGGCAGCTGTGGGACACATTCGTCTGGCTCCCTGTGAGGTGTGTGCTCTGGGTTCCTAGCTCTTTCAGCTTTCCAAAAAATCTCTTCCCAGAACTGTCCAGAAAGCCTTTTCTTTTGCAGTGCCTTCCTTGCCTGTGGGACAAGAAGCTCGCTCTGGTTTCCTCCTCAGCTGGCACTGCTCAGCCCACATCTCCATCCCATTTTCCTGGGTCTGTTGCAGGGTGGAAAATATCTTCTCCTCCATCCTTGTCTTGTTTTCATGTGTCTTGTTGCTGTCGACACACCTCTGCCCTTTTGCATTCTGGATTCCCATTGGCAGGGGTGAGGAGACAGCTGCTACCATGCAGGAATGTGCTCTGGGTTGGGTGCCCTGCCGGGCTCTGCAGACGGGCTCAGGTTACCCCAGCCACAGCCCTGCTCCAAGGTGCAGATGCTCAGGCAACACTGTCCTGTGCTGGGAGCGGTGGGGGTGTGGTATCTCCTGGCCAGGGGCGATAGAAAGGCTGTCCGCATGTAAACACACCCCAACTCCAGGAAGGGAGGGGAGGAGCTTCAGACCTGATGGGCCACAGATGGGTGGCAGTGGGTGTCCCTCTCCAAACAGGGTCAGGGAAGAGGAGGAGGGAGAGGGAACATGCTGGTGGCGGGTCTCCCAAGCAGATATGGAACAAGAAGGAAAAAGCAGGTGGCCGCTTGTCTGCAGGGAAAGGCCACATCCGTGTGCACAGCTGCTGAGGGCCAGAGGGAGGTAGGACACAGTGTGCTGAGATGGGAGGCAGAGGCCCTCCTCCCCTCGCACATGCCATGTTCCTTCCTGGCTGCTGCTTCATCGCCTGGGTGGGGGGCTGGTGCTGGAGCGAATGAGTAGGGCCATCCATCGAGAGGATTTCTTGAGGCTGGCCTTGCAGGTCCCGTTCACTTCTGCTCCTGCTGCCTTGGCCCTCCTTCTGGGTTCTACCCCCAAGGACTGGCTTTGCCCTTCTGAAGGAAGACCAGATGGTTTCTGTATCGGGAGGTGGAGAGGACGGCGTTGAACCCAAACAAAATCCTGGGGCCCAGCCTGTGATTTCCTTGGCTGAGCACTGGCTCTCACGGCCTACTTGACTGGCTGCTGAAGTGGGGCCTGAGGGAAAGCGCTGGCTGTGGCTCCGATCTGGGTGGCATCGGTGGTTGCTAATAATAAATTGGACAGCTGAGCGGACGCTGCTATCGATGAGGAGGCTAAGTTATATTTCTCTGTGAAAACCCAATGCCTGGCTTCCTGACAGAGGGGGATTCCCTTCCCGAGGATAGGACTTCATTCGGGCTTGAAGGGCCTATGGGACAGTGTGGGTGAGTCAGTGAGCATTTATTGCATGCCTTCTGTGTGCCCTTGGCTGTGTGACACAATCTCGGGGGTGTGTGGACAAGGGTAGGTCTGAGTGCCCGGAGCTGCTGTTCCGGGCTGGCCTGAGTCACCCTGCTTCTGGGTGGAAAAAGAGACTTGCTCTTTGCCAAAGCTGGAACTGTCCCATCGGAAAGTTCAGTGAGTCACCAAGAGGTGGGGCCCGGCCCAGCTGAGGCCAGGTTGCCACTGTTCTCTGTTCCTGGATGCTGTCCACCCAGGAGTCATCCGCCCCGTGTGTTATTCAGGCCTGAGGCCGGATCTCCACCCTTTCAGCTCCCCACCTGTGCCCCAGCATCTTCATGTAGGAAACACCAACCCGTTTTTTTTTTTTTTTT